>JAPXFY010000017.1:79902514-79910014 GCA_030674185.1 Monoplex corrugatus
CAGTGTTGAGAAAGGGGCTCAATTTCGCGGTCACTCCAGACAAACTTCCCATCACGGAGTACATTACCAGCATTGAAATGCGTGTCGATGGATCGGTCCTGAAACAGAAGAGCCACACACTTACGATCAGAGTGTGTGAATATCCTCAAACAGAGCAAACCCCCCAAATCCAACATTTCCAGGGATGAAAGACTTGCACTACAGGGATTGAGGAAGGAGGATTCCATCATGATTCTCCCAGCCGACAAAGGCCGTGCCAGAGTCATCTTACCCAAGGGGCGGTACTATGAGAAGGCTTACAATCTGCTAGATGAAAAAAGACCTACCAACAGCTGAGCAAAGATCCCACCAGCAAGTATACAGTACTGCCCGTCTGACCAAACTACTGCAAGGTCTACAGAAGTTAGGAGGAGAACTCTCCTCAGAACAGTACCGCAGATTGTACCCCTCAGCTACTGATGTGCCCAAGTTCTACAGACTGCCTAAAGTGCACAAGAAAGATGTACCCCTCTATCCCATTGTCGCCTCTAGAGGATCCCTGATGTATGAGACGGCCCGCTTCGTTGCAGACATCCTCTCACCTTTGGTAGGAAAGACAGAACATTCCATTGCCAACAGTGCAGACCTGGTGAAGAAGCTGTCGAAGTTTATACCACAACCTGATGAGATTCTGGTGTCCTATGCCGTCAGTGTCCCTTTGAAGGACAGCATTGACATCATCGGGGAGCTTACAGGTCAACAACAGCCTTCGGCAACGCACCAACCTGCCAGTGGAACACATCTGTGAACTGCTATTCTGCTGCCTCAACACCACCTACTTCACCTTTGAAGAACACTTCTACCAACAGACCGAAGGTGCAGCCATGGGGTCCCCCGTGAGTCACATTGTCGCCAACCTCTTTATGGAAAATTTCGAGGAGAAAGCTTTGGCGTCGTTCCACACTCCTCCACGCTACTGGGGCCGCTACATGGACGACACTGTGACTGTACTGAAAAGATCGGTGGTAGAAGACTTCACGAACCATCTCAACAACCAACACCCTGCCATCAAGCTCATTTATGAGGTAGAAGAGAACGGCAGCATCGCAATGTTGGATACCCGCATCACCCGGATGGAGACAGGCCTCGCCTTCTCCGTCTATAGAAAGCCGACCCACACGGACCAGTACTCACAATTCGACAGTCACCAGCCACTGGAACACAAGCTTGGAGTAATCCGCACCCTCACCCACCGAGCGAAGACCATCTGCTCTATTGACACCATTAGAGAAGAAGAGGTGCAGTACATCAAGAAAGTACTCAGTATGTCAGGATACCAGAAGTGGGCCTGGGATATTCCGGAGGGCAAGAAAACCATACCCCACCCCTCCACTGAATGGCCAACCCCTTCGAGAGGGCACGTCTCCATGCCATACGTCAGCGGCATCACTGAGGCTCTCAGCAGGAAGATCATGAAGTTGGGAGTCAGTGTCCACGCCAAGCCCACCAACACCATCAGAAGCCAGTTAGTCCACCCCAAAGACAAAACAGACAAACTGGACACAGCAGGGGTGATATACAAGATAGACTGCCAGGACTGTGACCATAGTTATATTGGCAAAACTGAACGCAACTTGCACAAAAGATTAAAAGAACACAAACGTGAGCCCTCTCCAGTGGGAGAACATCTGACCCACACCCAACACCACTTTGAAAAGGACAGTGTGCAAGTTCTCGACAAAGAAGCAAGATGGTTCCAGAGGGGAGTAAAGGAGGCAGTTTACATCGCCGCAAGGAACCCACCCTCAACCGTGACTGGGGCCGACACAACCTGCCATCGGTGTACTCCTCGATTATTCAGTCACACTGTCGTGAGTTCGCTCACGGCGGTGCGCACTGAAGCCAGTTCTCAACCCAGCAGTTGTGCTGAAGAAGTCGGCCAGATCGCTGATGAAAGCTACGCAGTAAGTAGCCTTTTTGAATGAAAAACAGGTTCAGCCAGGTAGCCATTTCGTTTTCTTGTCTTTCATTTTATTGTGTCTCATTTCATTCATCTGTTCTGTTTGTTTTGTTTTGTGCAGGGAAAACTACCCTCCCAACACTGTGATAGTTCATCAAATTGGTCGTGGACCTTATGCCCCCAGCATGGTTCCTGCAGCTGTGAAACTGGAAACCTATCTTCGCATGGCCAAAATACCATACCAGGTCTGCACGTGTCTGCACGCGTGTGCGTGTGCGTGCGTGTGCGTGCGTGCGTGCGTGCGTGCGTGCGTGCGTGCGTGGTGTGTGGTGTGTTTTTCGGGTGAAACATTCAGAAATCCAAGTTAACGTTGATTTTGAGCTGATGGGTCAACTGACTCCTGGTTACACATTTTACAAGACACAGAAACTCCTCACATCTAGGACACAAAGTCCAACTTCAAATGGAACCTCTGACCAGAAACTGGCCCTAACCACCCTGACTGCACACCGACTGTAGCAGAGGGCCCCAGAACACCAACTGATTCCTCACACAGAAACTCTTTTTATCCAGCCAACCCAACAAGTTGACAGAACTACTGTTCACAAAAACAGCCCCAAAAATCACGCAAAAATGTACACACACACAGGCCCACGTAAACTATAACTTAGGCCACAAACACGAGTTGACAGAACATCTGTTCACAATCAAAATACAAAAATCACGCAAAAATACACACACAGGCCCAGGTAAACCATAACTGGACAGGTGAGTTTTGTCCCACTTGGCAAAATTCCACACGCGCTGACCCAACGAAACACCCCTGTCACCAAATAAGAAAAGGAAAGAAAAAAAATAAAGAAAAAAATAAACAAACTGCCATGACAGTTTGAAACGTGTGGATTACACCTTGTATGGAAGGGGTGCAGTGTTATGAATCATGTTTGACCCGTTGACTCCTGCACCCTATACAATTACTGCAAAAACTTAACCCTTTGACTCCCACACCCTATACAATTACTGCAAAAACTTAACCCTTTGACTCCCACACCCTATACAATTACTGCAAAAACTTAACCCTTTGACTCCCACACCCTATACAATTACTGCAAAAACTTAACCCTTTGACTCCCACACCCTATACAATAACTGCAAAAACATAACCCAGGGTTAAGTTTTTACTTTGCTAGTATGGTTGACAATGCAGGATGCTGGTGGACAGAATGCAGGAATCAAAGGGTTAAGTTTTTGCTTTGCTAGCATGGTTGACAATGCAGGATGCTAGTGGGCAGAATGTGGGAATCAAAGGGTTAAGTTTTTGCTTTGCTAGCATGGTTGACAATGCAGGATGCTGGTGGACAGAATGTGGGAGTCAAAGGGTTAAGTTTTTGCTTTGCTAGCATGGTTGACAATGCAGGATGCTGGTGGACAGAATGTGGGAATCAAAGGGTTAAGTTTTTGCTTTGCTAGCATGGTTGACAATGCAGGATGCTAGTGGGCAGAATGTGGGAATCAAAGGGTTAAGTTTTTGCTTTGCTAGCATGGTTGACAATGCAGTATGCTAGTGGGCAGAATGTGGGAATCAAAGGGTTAAGTTTTTGCTTTGCTAGCATGGTTGACAATGCAGGATGCCAGTGGACAGAATGTGGGAGTCAAAGGGTTAATTTGCTTTGCTAGCATGGTTGACAATGCAGGATGCCAGTGGACAGAATGTGGGAGTCAAAGGGTTAATTTGCTTTGCTAGCATGGTTGACAATGCAGGATGCTGGTGGACAGAATGCGGGAGTCAAAGGGTTAATTTGCTTTGCTAGCATGGTTGACAATGCAGGATGCTGGTGGACAGAATGCGGGAGTCAAGGGGTTAAGTTTTTGCTTTGCTAGCATGGTTGACAATGCAGGATGCTGGTGGACAGAATGCAGGAGTCAAGGGGTTAAGTGTTTGCTTTGCTAGCATGGTTGACAATGCAGGATGCTGGTGGACAGAATGCGGGAGTCAAGGGGTTAAGTTTTTGCTTTGCTAGCATGGTTGACAATGCAGGATTCCAGTGGACAGAATGCGGGAGTCAAGGGGTTAAGTGTTTGCTTTGCTAGTATGGTTGACAATGCAGGATGCTAGTGGACAGAATGCAGGAATCAAAGGGTTAAGTTTTTGCTTTGCTAGTATGGTTGACAATGCAGGATGCTGGTGGACAGAATGCGGGAGTGAAGGGGTTAAGCTTTTGCTTTCCTAGTATGGTTGACAATGCAAGATTCCAGTGGACAGAATGCGGGAGTCAAGGGGTTAAGTTTTTGCTTTGCTAGTATGGTTGACAATGCAAGATTCCAGTGGACAGAATGCGGGAGTCAAGGGGTTAAGTTTTTGCTTTGCTAACATGGTTGACAATGCAAGATTCCAGTGGACAGAATGCGGGAGTCAAAGGGTTAAGTTTTTGCTTTGCTAGTATGGTTGACAATGCAGGATGCCAGTGGACAGAATGCGGGAATCAAAGGGTTAAGCTTTTGCTTTGCTAGCATGGTTGACAATGCAGGATGCTGGTGGACAGAATGCGGGAATCAAAGGGTTAAGTTTTTGCTTTGCTAGCATGGTTGACAATGCAGGATGCTGGTGGGCAGAATGCGGGAATCAAAGGGTTAAGTTTTTGCTTTGCTAGCATGGTTGACAATGCAGGATGCTGGTGGGCAGAATGCAGGAATCAAAGGGTTAAGTTTTTGCTTTGCTAGCATGGTTGACAATGCAGGATGCTGGTGGGCAGAATGCGGGAATCAAAGGGTTAAGTTTTTGCTTTGCTAGCATGGTTGACAATGCAGGATGCTGGTGGGCAGAATGCAGGAATCAAAGGGTTAAGTTTTTGCTTTGCTAGCATGGTTGACAATGCAGGATGCTGGTGGACAGAATGCAGGAGTCAAGGGGTTAAACTAAAAGTCAGTTTGCTATAATTGCACATTTGAATAGTCAGACTTTTCCTGTATGCTTACTGGTTGTATTGTGTGTTATAGTTGGCAATGTACATTTTGTTGTGTGTTATAGTTGGCAATGTACATTTTGTTGTGTGTTATAGTTGGCAATGTACATTTTGTTGCGTGTTATAGTTGGCAATGTACATTTTGTTGTGTGTTATAGTTGGCAATGTACATTTTGTTGTGTGCTTCACAGTCTGGAATGATTTTAAAGATCCTCAGAAATTTTTTTCCCTATTTTTTTCTTTTTTTTTCTTCTTTTCTTGTTTAATTTAAATTTATATTTAGGTACGTTTTTTTTTTAAAATCCTCTGTGTGATAAATTGGATGGAATGGTCAACACCAGGGGCATCTCCTTAGTTTGTTTGTTTTTTATTTTTTTCCCTTCTTTCATGCTTTTGGTTCATACCCCTTCTATACCTGCCTACCTGAGTGCGGGTCAGAAGGGTGGTACCACTCACAATGGAATGA
Source organism: Monoplex corrugatus (assembly GCA_030674185.1). Taxonomy (NCBI): domain Eukaryota; kingdom Metazoa; phylum Mollusca; class Gastropoda; order Littorinimorpha; family Ranellidae; genus Monoplex; species Monoplex corrugatus. The sequence continues at coordinate 79,907,883 of JAPXFY010000017.1, forward strand.
GAAGTGAATGGGCTTTGCGTGAGCGTCGTCGAAAATATCATCTCGCCAAAACTAGAAAACGTATACAGACGGAGACTTCGACTCATTGGCCATGTCCTCTGGATGCAAAATAGGTCACAGTCGCCACTCAGCAAACTCCTGATCGACTTCGACGACAATGGATTCCACCTGCGACAAGGGCAAGCGAGAACGCTCAGGTTGAGAGCCGATTTGAACGATGACTTGAATTCGATCAGTATTAGTACCGTACAAACTGTGATAAATATGCCAAAGAGACAATATTCAAATTTGATTGATTCGTTTGATGTCTGATATGCTATTACGCTATCTAATATTTGAACGTAAAATATATATATATCTCCTTATAATAATAATAATTACAATATTTATATAGCGCAAAATCTTGATAGAAAAATCAAATCTAAGCGCTTAGTTTGTGTGCATGAATGCATTGATATTGTGCTTAACTTTCTTTTCTTTTTTTTTTTCCTGTTGAAGTATTGTGTATGTTTTGAACTGGTTGTAGCCCTGATATGGCTGTACGCAATTGGCTGGGCTTTAAATAACAATAACAATAACAATAACAATTTATTGCTGGCTCATTTTCTGCATCACATTTTTGCTCTTGCTACACTCATTTTGAAACACACTTGCAACCTCACTGAAACTGAAGTCACCATTTGAGTTCCTCAGGTTTATTCCTCATTATTAAAAGTTGAGATAAGAGTATCTCCTTATATTGTCTTGAGCAGTTTGTCAGCTACCGACTTGCCCCTCTCCTGAAACACCCCAGCATTCCTACCAGCACTAAGGCGAAACTCATCAACGCCATTTTTCTACCAACGCTGACATACCAGTGCCAGACATGGTCCCTAACTAAAGTCCTCGAGAGAAAACTGGTCACCTGTGAAATGAAATGCCTGAGGAAAGCAGTAAACAAGACAAGGCGGGACAAGATCAGAAATGAGGTGATACGAGACATGGTAGGAGCAACACCAATCCTACAACACATCGAACATATGAGGATCAAGTGGTTCGGACACCTCACACGTATGCCCCTAAACCATCTAGCTCTTCGGGCATACAACACCAGATACTCTGGCTGGAGAGCCAGAGGAAGACCAAGACGACGATGGAGCGACTCCATGGCAGACACCCTCAGAGCTCACGAGATGTCCCTTCTCCAGGCCACCCGCCTTGCTGCTGACAGACGACTGTATCTTCCCGCGACGCCCACTGGTACAAGCGGAAGGAAAAAGTAAAAGTAAAAGTAAAGAGATAAGAGTGCCTTGCTGATGATGACGATGTTGATGGTGGTGTTGATAATGCTGTTGATGATGATTGAATGTCTCAAACAGAATGAGTACAGCTTGAAGAGGTCGAGCAAGAACAAGTTCCCATGGATTACCTTCAACGGACAGGACATCGCCGACTCTGCTTTCTGCATCCTGCACCTAAACAACCATTTTAAAATTGACCTGAATGCCTGGATGACCACTGAGCAGCGTGCCACAGCTGTGGCCTTTCAGCGTCTGATTGAAGATGACCTCTATTGGTGGGTTGGCTATGCATGTCCGTCTTGCATGGGTGTCTCTATTGGTGGGTTGGCTATGCTTGTCCATCTTGCATGGGTGTCTTTATTGGTGGGTTGGCTATGTTTGTCCATCTTACATGGGTGTCTTTATTGGTGGGTTGGCTTGCTTGTCCATCTTACATGGGTGTCTTTATTGGTGGGTTGGCTGTGTTTGTCCATCTTGCATGGGTGTCTTTATTGGTGGGTTGGCTGTGTTTGTCCATCTTACATGGGTGTCTTTATTGGTGGGTTGGCTGTGCTTGTCCATCTTACATGGGTGTCTTTATTGGTGGGTTGGCTGTGTTTGTCCATCTTGCATGGGTGTCTTTATTGGTGGGTTGGCTGTGTTTGTCCATCTTACATGGGTGTCTTTATTGGTGGGTTGGCTATGTTTGTCCATCTTACATGGGTGTCTTATTGGTGGGTTGGCTGTGCTTGTCCATCTTACATGGGTGTCTTTATTGGTGGGTTGGCTGTGCTTGTCCATCTTACATGGGTGCCTTTATTGCTGGGTTGGCTGTGTCCATCTTACATGGGTGTCTTTATTGGTGGGTTGGCT
>JAPXFY010000017.1:79920014-79947514 GCA_030674185.1 Monoplex corrugatus
GCAGCGAAGGAATTAATGTATTATATTTCTTTTGTATTCACGATATGCAGTACTCAAGCACATGGCATCAGGATTTTTCTCATCTTCGCTTCTGCTGTAGATTGCTACTGAAGTGCCAAAGGACAAAATCTGTATTTGTCTATAGATTGCTACGAAGTGCCAAAGACAGAATAATAATAATATAATAGTGAACATTTATGGCGCTTAATCTAAAAAGCCTAAGCGCTTACAGTAACACACACACACACGCACCACAACACACGCACACGCACACACCACAACACACACACCGCACACACACACACACACACACACACACACACACACACACACACACACACACACCCGCACACACACACAAACACACACACACACACACACCCGCGCACACACACACATAAATTTGTCTGATTTATATGCCCATAGCTTTGTAGTAATTAAGACAAGAGTGTTCCTGTAGAACCTAGATAATTAGGTCGTAGGGAATGGTTGGCAGTTGCTCATTCTTTATTTGACTTTTTTGGTTTTCTTTTTGTTTTTGTTTTGTTTTAGTTTTGTTGTTGTTGTTGTTGTTTTGTTTCTTGGTGTGAAGGTGCTACATTTGTATTGAGATAGATTTAAAAAAAATTCTTTTCTTTATTGTTAGAGAAGAAAATTTTCACAGAATGGCTGTGCTAGAATCTGATTTGTTTTATGAAAATTGTATTTTTCTTCTTTTTATTTACATCCAGTTGGTTCACATTAAAAATTATGTATGGCTATTTACATACATATATACATACATACATATGTACATATTACATGCATACGTACATACATACATGGATACGTACATACATACATACATACATGCATACATACATACATAAACACATATACATACATACAGACAGACAGGCATACATACATACATACATATACACACATACATACATACATACATATGTAAGTACATACACACACATACATACACACACACATAAACACATATACATACAGACATACATACATACATACATACATAAAAAACTTATATACATGCATACATGTCCATATACACAATGTATTCATGATGAAAACTATGATAACAATACATGTTGTATAGATCATGCATTAAATAATGTATGTAGTTTTTAATTGGATAAACATGCAGTATGAGTTACTAAGAGACCATGGCTACAAAGCAGCATATCTCATACCTCACCACCACACCACCCCACCCCCATTTCTTCCAAGAAAATGTCAATCAATAAATGCCAGTTGATAATGCCTGATACTTTTGATAATAATATTATGAACAAATGACTGAGTGATTTGTAAAATTTCAATCTATTAATAACAGTTCATAATGCCTGATACATTTGATAATAATATTATGAACAAATGACTGAATGATTTGTAAAATTTCAATCTATAAATAACAGTTGATAATGCCTGATACTTTTGATAATAATATTACGAACAAATGACTGAATGGTTTGTACCTCTCACGTGGTTAGGTATGTTTATTCATTCAGCTTGATGGCATATCTGATGTAATACTTTTGATATTGTTGAAGGCTTTCATATTGTAATAAGGTCATGATTGTGTTACAACGATTCATAATGAAACAGTGTTATGAATTTGTTGTAAGTCACGTTTACCTTCACAATGTATCTTAAGCATGTCTTTTCCTACATTGCATGTTCATCACGTCTCATGAAAAAAGCATAACGTTAATAATTTACAGTGAAGTGCCATAACCTCTGAAGCTGATATATATATATATATAGGCCTACATATATATTTTACTTCTCTCCTATCTTTTCAAACGATATAAATGCTGTTATTCCTTGATTTCCTTACACATTTACTACTATATCTCATATTATTGACATACAAATGTGATTCTTTTTCAGTGTTTTCATCCCCGGTGTTTTGAAGCGGCCATAGCCCTGATATGGCTCTACGCAGTCGGCTGGGCTTTAAACAACAATAACAATAACAATTTATCATTTGGGTATTTTCCCTGCATATATACGGTATGACTGTTTTGAATTCCAGTGGCCATATGACAACAGGGTGGCAATGTTTATTATGATCAAAGAACCAGCTGTCTGTTGTGCATTTTATACAGTTTTACATAGAAGTTGTGTTATTAACCCTTTGACTCCTGCACCATGTCCATCAGCATCATGCTTTGCTGGCAAAGCAAACACTTAACCGTTTGACTCCCTCACCCTATCCATCAGCTTCCTGCAGGAAGCTAGTGGATAGGTGAGGGAGTCAAAGGCTTGAGTATTTTGCAGTTGTGGATAGGGTGCAGGAGTCAAAGGGTTAACTAGATTGTTATGTTCATTATGCTCAAAGACTCAGATGTCTGTTGGACCTTTTATACAGTTGTGTTTATTAACAGTGTTGTTATGTTGCTTAAATTAAGTTGTGTTATTAATAGTGTTGTTATGTTGCTTAAGTTGTGTTATTAATAGTGTTGTTATGTTGCTTAAGTTGTGTTATTAGTATTCTATTAAGTTGTGTTATTAATAGTGTTGTTATGTTGCTTAAGTTGTGTTATTAATAGTGTTCTATTAAGTTGTGTTATTAATAGTGTTGCTATGTAGCTTATGCTCATAGAATCAGCTGACTATTTTGCATTTTATACTGTTCTGATATCAACAGTGTTGTTAGTTCATTATGCTCGAAAAATCATTTTCTATTTTGTTGTACCTTTTACACTGTTGTGTTATGTCCGTCAACGACCTGGGCATCGACCCCAAAACCTGGGAGACACTTCCACTAAATCGACCGAACTGGCAAGGGAAGCTGACCATCGGAACAAGAGCAGCAGAGAGAAGACGTACAGCAGAGACTCCAAGAAAACGAGAAGCGCGCAAGGCACGAGCGATCTCCAGTTCTGTAGATGCACCAACCCACGTTTGCCCTACGTGTGGGCGAGCCTTCCTGGCCCGTATTGACCTCACCAGCAACATCCGGACCCACAATCACCAATCCCCCAGTCAACATTGAAGTCGTGATCTTCAACAATGAAGGATGAACAACAATAACAACAGTAGTGTTATGTTCCTTATTCTCAAAGACTCGGCTGTCTATTGTATCTTTTATACTGTTGGTGTTATCATTAGTGTTCATTATTTACGTTCACCTTTTCACTGCCACCTTATATAAACAAAGAATATTGATGGCAATACAAAAAAAAACCAGGTGCGTGGGCGCGTTTTGATTTGAATTGTCAAGATTTTGGTGCTATGTAAGTACAGTAGCAGTTATTATTATTGTTTATTATATTATTACACACACACAGCGAGAGAGAGAGAGAGAGAGTGAGTGAGTGTGTGTGTGTGTGTGTGTGTGAGAGAGAGAGAGAGAGAGAGAGAGAGAGAGATTTGCAGTAGCATTATGACCTTATGACGACAGTGAACATGGGTTTGATGATAGACTAAAAAAGCTCTCTGTGTTGTTCCACCACATAAAATGATGACAAACCAGTAAACTAGATATGCCCATGTGCATATCTCTCTCTCTCTCTCTCTCTCTCTCTCTCTCTCTCTCTCTCTCTCTCTCTCTCTCTCTCTCTCTCATGTGAATATTTATATCGTTTGTGGAAAACATCACAGAAAGACAAAGTGCAATTCTTGTTGTGTTGTCCAGCTTTAGAAATTTCAGAGTAAACTACTGCAGAGAAAAACATCTTCAGCCAAAATATTACATTAATCCATACAGTTTTTACAGTGTCAGACTGAATTTACTCATGTCGTAGAGTATGGCGTCTACTGTTTGTAATCTGGCCACATACACCTAAATAGGACTGATCAGAATACATATCATAAATGAGTTACATGTTTAATGTTGATGCTTGCTGCGGTCAATTTCTTTAATCTGATTTGTTATGATTGTCAGAGTTTTTCGTTTATGGATCAGAACGCTTACCCCACTTTTCTTTGTTCATTTACTTTTGCTGTTAAGCCCATGTTCCCCCTTAAGTAAGAGACATTGAACTTTTTCAGATTAAATATCATAATACGTGAATCTCTGTATTTGTCCATGTGTGTGTTGTGTTGTGTGTTGTGTGTGTGTGTGTGTGTGTGTGTGTGTGTGCGTGCGTGCGTGCGAGTGTGCGTGCGTGTGTGCGTGCCTGTACGTGTGGTGTGTGTGTGTGTGTGTATGTGGAAGAGAGAGCCAAACTTTACACACACACACACACTTATACGCATGCACACGCGCGCACGCACAAACACACACACACGCGCACACACACTCACCACACACACGCTAATAATGGGTCAACGGATATTTCTTTTAAAAATAGATATTTAAACGGTACAGCCTGGCTTTCCCCTCTGTCCGTCATTCATTTACACAGAGTAAACAACAGACAGCTGAGCACTGGTAGGTCTCCAAAAAATGGCGGCCACTTGCAGCCAGCGGCGGGGCCATTTCGCCACAACGCTCGCAGACAGGCGCGCCCAGTCTATATCTTAGATGTCTGTGGTTGTGATGCATCTCCCTTCTTTCCAGATGCATGTTAAAACTCACTCCACCCTGGCTGAGAGCTCATTCTCACAACCTCTCCCCCTCCCCCCCTGGCCAAATTGTATATGTTACTAATAAATTTGTAAACAAATAACTTGTGCAGATAGAGGGATGAAATTTTGTGGAGATGTTATCGTTAGAATAAACTAAGTTGTGCGCAAGTTTGAAAATGTTTGTTTGTGAAATAATGAAATTATTCAATTCTTTCAAAAATTTGATTTTTTGAAAAAATCGCGCAAAGGGGTATCATAAAACTCAAAGAACAAAAAATTCACAATTTTTGTTTGATACACTCCAAAATTATTTTATTTTGTGTATTTATGATTGGTTAGTGTGTATACCAAGTTTGGGAGTCCTGCATTTATTCGCCGTGCACAGCTAGCTGGTGTTTGACTCGACGCCATGTTGACCCCACGTGACCACGCGGTGAACTCGAGCGCCGAGTCACTCGCTTTGACCTCGCCTCAACCGACGAACAAAGGTCGCCAGCACTCGGGAAGGGTACACACGTACTCTTGATATGTTATACAAGGGCATGTTCAGTTTCTCATCCAATCTTGACCCTTTCCTACAAAGATTGCGAAAGGTCAGTTACGTTCGGCCTCATGCTCGCGCTGAAGCGATGTGCGCGTGACCTACGCTCCAGCAAATGTTCGGGGTACTATTAGTGCGATTAAAAAAAAAAAATTTAAAAAAAAGAATCAGAACGCGTATTTCATTGTCTTGTTTTGTCCGGTTGTGTTGAAATTGAGTTTTGATTCTTTTTTCGTTTATTGTTGTTGTTGTTGTTGCTGTTTCCTGTTTGCTTGAACACAGGCAGTCACACTTGTTTTGAATTTGTTAATACGATGTTTAGTCTATACCTTTCAAATTATGTCAAATGAATTTTATTAGTAATTGTGAAGTTAGCTTGTAATGTGACTTCATTCAGAGTTCAAGTAAGGCACCAGATGCACGTTCTGGTCCACGCATGTGGGTATGGGTTCGGATCCCACTTCTGATACCATGTAATATGTTGTGTTCAAAGGGACACAATCTCGCAGAGTGACTGGCCTTCTTACTGCCCGTATCAACATCATTGTTCTGATGTTGGTGTAACATTACACAAGTTCCCCCTTCCTCTACTTCCCTGGGATGGTTATCCCTGTCGGCCATATCACCTGAGGTTGGGTGCTGACGTAAAACTGAACCAAATCCAATCAATCAATCAATTAATCAATCATTCAATCAGTCCATCAATCAATCGGTTGATCGATCAATCGATCGATCTATCGATCAATCAATCAATCGATCCATCCATCCATTATGCACTCACTCACTCACTCAATCAGTCAGTAAATCAATCAATCAACTACTCACTCAATCAATCAACCAACCCACCAACCAACCAATCAACAATCAATCAACCGATCAATCAACCAACTAACCAATCAGCTGTCGACTCTACGCGGTCTTGCCGTAAGTCCTTATCCAAGGGAAATAATCCCCAAAGCTCGACCAACAACCAATGACAGTTGCTGTCCCTGACGCTTATCCGATCAACTATGTCAGAGAAATGAATGTCAGGGATGCATTACTGAGTAGAGTGCGTGCAGATCCGTATCTCAAGTCTGACGAGTTCTACACATAAGGAGACGATCATCGCCTGTGTTTGAGGACCTTAAGGACCTTCCTTTGGAGATTCTATGTACTGACATAACACTGTGTGAGGGTCACCTAAGACCTTGTTTCCCAACTTTCAACATGTATTTGTGTGCGTGTGTGTGTGTGTGTTCATTTATGTCTTTATTTTAGTTTATTTCATCTTATTTTGCATGCACGTTTTTTTTTTCTCCCCCCCCCCCCCCACACACACTGTGCAGACAGAATGTTGCCGCACAGCCTGCATACTCCATCTGCGGTGGGTATGCTTGCTGGGTGTTTTACATAATATCCACAAACCAGCCACTGACATAACTTACAGGATCTTTGATGTGTGTATTTGATATTCTGCATGCGTAGACACGCGGAGGAGGTTTAACCCTTTGACTCCTGCACTCTATCTATCAACTAAAAAACTTAACTTTGATTCCCTTACCCTATCCACCAGCTTCATGCAGGAAGCTGGCGTATAGGATGAGGGAATCAAAGCGTTAAGTTTTTGCTTTGCTAGCATGGTTGGCAATGCAGGATGCTGGTGTACAGAGTGCAGAGAATCGAAGGGTTAAGTTTTTGCTTTACTAACATGGTTGGCAATGCAGGATACTGGTGAACAGAGTGCAGAGAATCAAAGGGTTAAGTTTTTGTTTTGCAAGCATCGTTGGCTATGCAAGATACTGGTGGACAGACTGAGGGAGTCAAAGGGTTAAGTTTTTGCTTTGCTAGCATGGTTGGCAATGCAGGATTCTGGTGGACAGGGTGAGGGAATCAAAAGGTTAAGTTTTTGCTTTGCAAGCATCGTTGGCTATGCAAGATGCTGGTGGACAGGGTGAGGGAATCAAAGGGTTAAGTTTTTGTTTTACTAACATGGTTGGCAATGCAAGATGCTGGTGGACAGGGTGAGGGAATCAAAGGGTTAAGTTTTTGTTTTACTAACATGGTTGGCAATGCAAGATGCTGGTGGGCAGACTGAGGGAGTCAAAGGGTTAAGTTTTTGCTTTGCTAGAATGGTTGGCTATGCAGGATGCTGGTGGACAGGGTGTGGGAATCAAAGATAGATTCGTGTGGAGGGCCATGATCGCCAACGCCATGCAGCAGGGACATATGATGATAACTCATTTCCCTACAGTCAAAAATGCACTTAATACATGTACCCAATTACCAATCCTAAGAGAACAGTTCGTAAGACTTTATCGAACACATACAGGTGAATGGACCAGCAAGGCAGAAAATGATAGGAAGAAATGACAGAAAGCAAAGGAGCAAGGCAGAAACAAAGAGAGTGACAGAAAGGAGGAAATGTCTAGCGCAGAATTTCCAGAAGGTGGAGATACTATTTATACTGAAAGAACCCCCGGCATCCCCACGGGGGTGGATTGGTAATGCTTTAGTCTGATATGGTATAGTGTATGACATTAAACAGCACACTTTCTCAACTCACTCCAAAACAAACACACGAGTAAAAGCATTCAGTGCCAACACAGCATCACTGCTTAAAGTTTTATTCTTTTCAGTACAGAATACATAATATAATATCCAAATATGTCATACATTTTCTAATATTTAAATTTTTTTTTCTTTTCAGTACAGAATACATATTTTAATATTTCAAAAACATCATACATATTCTAATGTTTAAATAATGTTTTTTTTTCTTTTCAGCACAGAATGCATATATTTTAATATCTAAAAAAATGTCATACGTATTCTAATATATAAACAGTGTTCCATCAAACAGTACATAAAATTCAAGCAAAAATGATGCTTGATTGGGTGTAACATAATGATAACTATATAAATAAAATCAATGGAATTAGCATAATAGTCAAGTCTCAAAAAGCTGGCAGAAACAGGAAGGGTGAAAACTAATGAAAAAAAAAAATTACCACACTGCAAAAATTTTTCTTGAAAGAAATCTAAATAAAAGTACGGAGTAAAATATATCTTGGTTATGATAACAATGCAAGGACTGTCAAGGAAATAATAACAAGAACAACAACAATAATAAAATAACAACAACAATGATAATAATGATAATAATAATAATAATATAATAAACACAATAATAATAACTGCTACTGTACTTACATAGCACCAAAATCTTGACAATTCAAATCAAAACGCGCCCACGCACCTGTTTTTTTTTTTTTTTGCCATCAATATTCTTTGTTTATATAAGGTGGCAGTGAAAAGGTGAACTTAAATAATTAACACTAATGATAACACCAACAGTATAAAAGATACAATAGACAGTCAAGTCTTTGAGAATAAGGAACATAACACTACTGTTGTTATTGTTGCTCATCCTTCATTGTTGAAGACCATGACTTCAATGTTGACAGGGGGATTGGCGATTGTGGGTCCAGAGGTGGCTGGTGAGGTCAATACGGGCCAGGAAGGCTCGCCCACACGTAGGGCAAACGTGGGTTGGTGCATCTACAGAACTGGAGATCGCTCGTGCCTTGCACGCTTCTCGTTTTCTTGGAGTCTCTGCTGTACGTCTTCTCTCTGCTGCTCTTGCCCCGATGGTCAGCTTCCCTTGCCAGTTCGGTCGATTTAGTGGAAGTGTCTCCCAGGTTTTGGGGTCGATGCCCAGGTCGTTGACGGATATAACACAACATTGTAAAAGGTACAACAAAATAGAAAATGATTTTTCGAGCATAATGAACTAACAACACTGTTGATATCAGAACAGTATAAAATGCAAAATAGTCAGCTGATTCTATGAGCATAAGCTACATAACAACACTATTAATAACACAACTTAAGCAACATAACAACACTATTAATAACACAACTTAATAGAACACTACTAACAACACAACTTAAGCAACATAACAACACTGTTAATAAACACAATTGTATAAAAGGTCCAACAGGCATCTAAGTCTTTGAGCATAATGAACATAACAATATAGTTAACCATTTGACTCCTGCACCCTATCCACCAACTGCAAAATACTCAAGCCTTTCACTCCCTCACCTATCCACTAGCTTCCTGCAGGAAGCTGGTGGATAGGGTGAGGGAATCAAAGGGTTAAATTTTGCTTCACCAGCAAAGCATAATGCTGATGGACATGGTGCAGGAGCCAAAGGGTTAATAACACAACTTCTATGTAAAACTGTATAAAATGCACAACAGACAGCTGGTTCTTTGATCACAATAAACATTGCCACCCTGTTGTCGTATGGCCACTGGAATTCAAAACAGTCATACCGTATATATGCAGGGAAAATACCCAAAAGATAAATTGTTATTGTTATTGTTGTTTAAAGCCCAGCCGACTGCGTAGAGCCATATCAGGGCTATGGCCGCTTCAAAACACCGGGGATGAAAACACTGAAAAAGAATCACATTTGTGTGTCAATAATATGAGATATAGTAGTAAATGTGTAAGGAAATCAAGGAATAACAGCATTTATATCGTTTGAAAAGATAGGAGAGATGTAGGTTAAAAAAAAAAGTAAATATATATGTAGGCCTATATATATATATATGTATATCAGCTTTAGAGGTTATGGCACTTCACTGTAAATTGTTAACGTTATGCTTTTTTCATGAGACGTGATGAACATGCAATGTAGGAAAAGACATGCTTAAGATACATTTTGAAGGTAAACGTGACTTACAACAAATTCATAACACTGTTTCATTATGAATCGTTGTAACACAATCATGACCTTATTACAATATGAAAGCCTTCAACAATATCAAAAGTATTACATCAGATATGCCATCAAGCTGAATGAATAAACATACCTAACCAGTTAGAGGTACAAACCAGTCATTTGTTCGTAATATTATTATCAAAAGTATCAGGCATTATCAACTGTTATTTATAGATTGAAATTTCACAAACCATTCAGTCATTTGTTCGTAATATTAGTATCAAAAGTATCAGGCATTATCAACTGTTATTTATAGATTGAAATTTTACAAATCATTCAGTCATTTGTTCGTAATATTAGTATCAAAAGTATCAGGCATTATCAACTGGCATTTATTGATTGACATTTTCTTGGAAGAAATGGGGGTGGGGTGGTGGTGGTGGTGAGGTATGAGATATGCTGCTTTGCAGCCATGGTCTCTTAGTTATTCATACTGCATGTTTATCCAATAAAAAACTCTACATACACTATTTAATGCATGATCTATACAAAATGTATTGTTATCATAGTTTTCATCATGAATACATTTGTGTATATGTACATGTATGCATGTATGTAAGTTTGTATGTATGTATGTATGTATGTATGTATGTATGTATGTATGTATGAATGTATGTGTGTATATGTATGTATGTATGTATGTATGCCTGTCTGTATGTATATATGTGTGTATGTATGTATGTATGTGTGTGTACCTACGTACGTACGTACCTACGTACATATGTATGTATACATGCATGTATGTATGTATGTATGTACGTATCCATGTATGTATGTACGTATGCATGTATGTATGTATGTATGTGTGTATATGTATGTATGTATGTATGCCTGTCTGTCTGTATGTATGTATATATGTGTTTATGTGTGTATGTATGTATGTATGCATGTATGTATGTATGTATGTACGTATCCATGTATGTATATGTACGTATGCATGTATGTAAGTACATATGTATGTATGTATATATGTACATATGTATGTAAACAGCCATATATAATTTCTAATGTGAACCAGCTGGATGTAAATAAAAAGAAGAAAAATACAATTTTCATAAAACAAATCAGATTCTAGCACAGCCATTCTGTGAAATGTTTCTTCTCTAACTATAAAGAAAAGAATTTTTTTAAATCTATCTCAATACAAATGTAGCACCTTCACACCAAGAAACAAAAAAAACCAACAACAACAACAACAAAACTAAAACAAAACAAAAACAAAAAGAAAACCAAAAAAGTCAAATAAAGAATGAGCAACTGCCAACCATTCTCTACGACCTAATTATCTAGGTTCTACAGGAACACTCTTGTCTTAATTACTACAAAGCTATGCGCATATAAATCAGACAAATACAGATTCTGTTCTTTGGCACTTCAGTAGCAATCTATTAGACAAATACAGATTTTGTCCTTTGGCACTTCAGTAGCAATCTACAGCAGAAGCGAAGATGAGAAAAATTCTGATTCCATGTGCTTGAGTATTGCATATCGTGAATACAAAAGAAATATAATACATTAATTCCTGTTGCTGTAAAACCTGTGATTTCATAATCACTTGTGTTGTGATTTCACAATGACATATATTGTGATTCCAAAACGACATATGTTGTGATGTCACAACGACATATGTTGTGATGTCACAATGACATATGATGTGATTTTACAATCACTCATGTTGTGATTTCACAATCACCACTAGAATTATGCAGGATAAAGTAATGATACTCATTCTTACGCCACTGCAGGAATGTCGATCACTAAGTTACCAGATTTAACTCCCCTGAAAACCTCTGTCTTTCCATGGCAAGGTCAGGGGTGCAGTGTGTTACTGTGTACAGATTTGGGGGTGGGGGTGGAAGGATGTTAAGAGGGTGTGTGTGTGTGTGTGTGTGTGTGTGTGTGTGTGTGTGTGTGTGTGTGTGTGTGTGTGTGTGTGGTGTGTGTGTGTGTGAAAGACAGAGAAAGAACAAGTGAAAAAAGAAGGTCAGCACTTCTGGAAGACAGTGTGACAACCTGGCTCCATAATCAAAAATCATATCGTTACCACACACAAAAACATAATCATTGTTCATTTCCAATTCATTCTACATATACTTTTACAACGCGGAGTACAAAAAAAACCAGGTGCAATTTTTAAGATTTTCTGGGAAACTTTCCAGCGTACAACGTAGTCAAAAAGACAAAAACGAAACAAGCAGCAAAGGGACTAATTGCATCTTTGCTTTTCATCAAATCGCTACAATACAGCAAAGCAAGAGACTAATTTTTTTTATGTCTTTCCTCTTCTCCTTTCAAGCGAACAGCCACAAGCTGGATTTCTCTAACGGGTGGCCTCGGCTCTTCCCCCTTGGGTCGTGCAGTCCACCCAGTCAGGCCAAAAGGTGTCCCTCATACGCTCGCAGTAAGAAACCAGGCGAGGGAAATCTGCACGCACCCAACAGAAACAATTCGTATTGACAATGATCCCAACAAAATCAGTTCATGGTTACAGTTACAGTTGTTTTTGTTTAAAGCCCAGCTGACTGCGTAGAGCCATATCAAGGCTATAACCGCTTCAAAACATACACAAAACTTCAACAGGAAAAAAAAAAAAGAAAAGAAAATTAAGTACACATACCAATGCATTCGTGCACATAATCTAAGGACATGCTCCTGGCGTTGACCACTCCGTAGAATTTATCGCACAAGGGATTTAAAAAACACACCTGAATACAAATTAAAGCATACATAAGGGCATCAAAACATATATAAAAACAGGCATAAATTACCTAAAATTGCTTCTGCATATCTTGTCTCTCTAGAGCCAAAAATACACTTAATACATGTACCAATTATCAAACCTAAGAAAAAGTACGTAAGACTTTGTCGAACACATACAGGTGAATGGACCAGCAAGGCAGAAAATGATAGGAAGAAGTGACAGAAAGCAAAGGAACAAGGCAGAAACAAAGAGAGTGACAGAAAAGAGGAAATTTCTAGCACAGAATTTCCAGAAGGTGGGGATACTATTTATACTGAAAGAGCCCCCAGCATCCCCAGAGGAAGAACAATGATCCCAACAAAAGCAATTCATAGCGATGATGATCCCAACAAAAGCAATTCATAGCGATGATGATCCCAACAAAAGCAATTCATAGCGATGATGATCCCAACAAAAGCAATTCATAGCGATGATGATCCCAACAAAAGCAATTCATAAAGTGATGATCCCAACAAAAGCAATTCACAGAGATGATCCCAACAAAAGCAATTCATAGAGATGATCCCAACAAAAACAACTCATACTAATGATCCCAACAAAAGCAATTCATAGAGATGATCCCAACAAAAGCAACTCATAGTAATGATCCCAACAAAAGCAAAAATTCATAGAGATGATCCCAACAAAAGCAATTCATAGAGATGATTCCAACAAAAGCAACTCATACTAATGATCCCAACAAAAACAATTCATAGAGATGATTCCAACAAAAGCAACTCATACTAATAATCCCAACAAAAACAATTCATACTAATGATCCCAACAAAAGCAATTCATAGAGATGATCCCAACAAAAACAATTCATACTAATGATCCCAACAAAAACAATTCATAGAGATGATCCCAACAAAAACAATTCATACTAATGATCCCAACAAAAGCAATTCATAGAGATGATCCCAACAAAAGCAACTCATAGAGATGATCCCAACAAAAGCAATCATAGTAATGATCCCAACAAAACAATCATATAATGATCCCAACAAAAGCAACTCATACTAATGATCCCAACAAAAACAATTCATACTAATGATCCCAACAAAAACAATTCATACTATGATCCCAACAAAAACAATTCATACTAATGATCCCAACAAAAATCAATTCATACTAATGATCCCAACAAAAGCAATTCATAGAGATGATCCCAACAAAAGCAATTCATAGAGATGATCCCAACAAAAGCAATTCATAGAGATGATCCCAACAAAAGCAATTCATAGAGATGATTCCAACAAAAGCAATTCATAGAGATGATCCCAACAAAAGCAATTCATAGAGATGATGATCCCAACAAAAACAATTCATAGTAATGATCCCAGCAAAAGCAATACATACTAATGATCCCAGCAAAAACAATTCCTACTAATGATCCCAACAAAAGCAATTCATAGTAATGATCCCAACAAAAGCAATTCATAGTAATGATCCCAGCAAAAGCAATTCATAGACATGATCCCAACAAAAACAATTCATAGAGATGATCCCAACAAAAGCAATTCATAGAGATGATCCCAACAAAAGCAATTCATAGAGATAATGATCCCAACAAAAGCAACTCATACTAATGATCCCAACAAAAGTAATTCATAGTAATGATCCCAACAAAAACAATTCATAGTAATGATCCCAACAAAAACAATTCATAGAGATAATGATCCCAACAAAAACAATTCACAGAGCTGATCCCAACAAAAGCCATTCATAGTAATGATCCCAACAAAAACAATTCATAGAGATAATGATCCCAACAAGAACAATTCATAGAGATGATCCCAACAAAAGCAACTCATACTAATGATCCCAACAAAAACAATTCACAGAGATGATCCCAACAAAAACAATTCACAGAGATGATCCCAACAAAAACAATTCACAGAGATGATCCCAACAAAAACAATTCATAGAGATGATCCCAACAAAAACAATTCATAGTAATGATCCCAACAAAAGCAATTCATAGCGATGATCCCAACAAAAACAATTCATAGAGATGATCCCAACAAAAACAATTCATAGCGATGATCCCAACAAAAACAATTCATAGAGATGATCCCAACAAAAACAATTCATAGAGATGATGATCCCAACAAAAACAATTCATAGTAATGATCCCAACAAAAGCAATTCATAGAGATGATCCCAACAAAAACAATTCATAGAGATGATCCCAACAAAAACAATTCATAGCGATGATCCCAACAAAAACAATTCATAGAGATGATCCCAACAAAAACAATTCATAGAGATGATGATCCCAACAAAAACAATTCATAGCGATGATCCCAACAAAGCAATTCACAGAGATGATCCCAACAAAAACAATTCATAGAGATGATGATCCCAACAAAAGCAATTCACAGAGATGATCCCAACAAAAACAATTCATAGAGATGATGATCCCAACAAAAACAATTCATAGTAATGATCCCAACAAAAGCAATTCATAGAGATGATCCCAACAAAAGCAATTCATAGAGATGATCCCAACAGATGCAATTGATAGTGATGACAATCATGATGTTTGCAGTTTGCTTCAAACTTGTTGAAGAGGGAATCATCACACTCAGACAAGCTCATATGCGCTCCACCCAAACCTGCCAGCAAGTAACTGGCAGATCCCCTGAGTTTGTGCAAAATGCTGTGCACTGCTGGCAAGGTCTTGAAATGGGGGGAAAGGGGAAACAGACCTATGAAACAGTAAGCTGACACCACCACAATGATGGAAACATTAAGATGGGCAGCCAACAGGCCAGTGGACCTATGAAACTGTAAGCTGACATCACCAGAATGATGGAAACGTTAAGATGGGCAGCCAACAGGCCAGTGGACCTATGAAACAGTAAGCTGACACCACCACAATGATGGAAACATTAAGATGGGCAGCCAACTGGCCAGTGGACCTATGAAACAGTAAGCTGACACCACCAGAATGATGGAAACGTTAAGATGGGTAGCCAACAGGCCAGTGGACCTATGAAACAGTAAGCTGATGCCACCACAATGATGGAAACATTAAGATGGGTAGCCAACAGGCCAGTTGATCTATGAAACTGTAAGCTGACACCACCAGAATGATGGAAACATTAAGATGGGTAGCCAACAGGCCAGTGGACCTATCGAACAGTAAGCTGACGCCACCAGAATGATGGAAACATCAAGATGGGCAGCCAACAGGCCAGTGGACATATGAAACACTAAGCTGACATCACCAGAATGATGGAAAGATTGGCATGGGCAGTGAACAGGCAAGTTTGTGATCAAGGACCTCCATATGAATCTATCCCCTGTCACTGCAAGTATATCTCCCACCCTCTCTGTCCTCAGCCACTCTGCAAGTCCGTCTAATATTTTCTCCCTGGGTCTACCTGGTGCTCTCTTTCCCTCCAGCTTTCCTGTTGTGACTAGGTGCTCAAACTTCTCTTGCCTCATAAATGTCCTATAAATGTTGGTTGTCTTTTCCAAATCAACGTCAATGAAACATATTTGATGGTAGTACAATGACCTGCAGTATGTGATAGTAAATAAATCGTCTACATCGATCACTTTCTCCACATCTGTTCTCAAGATCAATCTTTTACAAGTGTACAGTGTGTGTGTGTGTGCGTGCATGTGCGTGTGTGTGACAGAAAGAGCGAGCTTGTGTGTGTGTGTGAGAGAGTTTTGTGTGTGTGTGTGTGTGTGTGTGTGTGTGTGTGTGTGTGTGTGTTGTGTGTGTGTGTGTGTGTGTGTGTGTGTGTGTGTGTGTGTGTGTGTGCGCACATGTGTAAGCAAGTGCTTGGACGTTTATACATATGTTGATACATGCAAGTATGTGTTTTACAGAGAAAGAGAGAGAGGGGAGGAAGAGAGAGAGAGAGAGAGAGACAGACAGACAGACAGACAGACAGATAGACAGACAGACACAGAGAGAGATACAAGTACAAACGATAGGGCTGACAATACAAAGCATAGCCCTATTCTCTTTCTTTCTCACAAACACATAGACGTATGTGCATATACACCCACACTTTTTCCACTCAGTTTCAATTTTACATACACACCCACATCTGGTCATATGGACAATGGAGATATTGATCCCAGGGAAATGGGGGATGGGGCCGATAGATGATGATGATGGATGATATTCTGAGATGGTGATCTGTGTACGCACACACATGCACATACACACACACACACACACACACACACACAGAACACACACACACACACACACACACACACACACACACACACACACACACACACACACACACACACACACACACACACACACACACCTTGTTTAAGCATATCAAAAGGAGCTGTGTCCGGCAGATGCCAGAAGACCTGGGACAGGGAACCAAACAAGGCACAGTCCTCCTCACATGGCTTGTCCCCCATCAAGAACTTCTTGTTGCCTGGGCAACAAACAACAAACAACAACACTACGTATCATTTCTGTGCCACCTTTAAGTCACTCGCTATGTACAATCATGCCCCTTGCCGTTCCCCTGATACGCACTATTTGTACAGATCATGAAAAAAATTCTCATACAAATAAACGAAAACAGAGAGTTTTGAAACTTGGCAGGTCATATATCAAAAGATTGGTGTACAACATGCTGAAATTTCAACTGTCTAACCCTCATGGTTGCTGAATGATGGTACAAGTAAAATTAGAGAAATTTTCAGGTGAAAAATGTCTTCCAAAATACAGTCAGGTCAATACATCAGTTCCTTCAGTCACATTTATGAATTCATAAATCCAACTTGCACACACTCCAAGTGCACTGAAGGAAGAGATCGTGTTGAAGAGCGCTGAGATGTCAAGTACTGTTCGGCGATTTGCTTTTCCGCCGTCTGCTTTGATGCAGAGCTAGTGGGTCGTGAACTTTGCACTGTCCACACACGTAGTGCAGTGACCTAATAGCCTGAAACAAGGCTAAGAATGACCGAAGAATCTATTTCTGGCCATTAGTTTCGGTTAACGAAAATACTGAAAGCCCCGCAATTTGTCAAAACCCAAGTCGGATCTCTCCGACGATCGTAGACAAGCTTGTTGAGACATGATGGGGAAATCCTGACGTCATCATACACAAGCGTTGTTGAGACATGATCGGGAAATCCTGACGCTCGTAGCGAGAGAGTTAAAGCCACATTAACCCTTTGACTCCCGTACCCCATTCACCAACTGATCATCGTACTCAGGGAGGCTACCTTTGCGCTCACCTTTTTTTGTTTTGTTTTGTTTTGTTTTGTGTTCGTCCCATTTTCTGCGCCCCCTTAATGGCCACAGAAGCTGGCACACTTTTTTTTTTCACAATGGAATGATGATGATGTCGATCAGGATGATAATCATGATGCTATGGAGTTCCATTTAGGATTATATCCTGGCGTCAACCAGGCCTGAGAGATACAGACACCTGTGGTGGTGGTCAGAAGATTTGAGCAACACCCTCAATGATGCATCCGTGAAGTGGATGAGACTCGACTGTGTGGTTCCAGTCTTCCCAATGAGCCCACTGCACGCCCAACTCTGGGTAGGAGCCGAATAGAGCTGAAAAATCCCACAATGACTTTTGAAGGGAGTGATGGGGATTCGAACCCACAACCTTCCAGTCAGTAGTCTGTTGCATTAACCACTACAAAAACTTAACCCTTAGACTCCCTCACCGTATCCACCAGCTTCCTGCCTGCAGGAAGTTGGTGGATTGGGTGAGGGAGTCTAAGGATTAAATTTTTGCGTTGCCAGCATGGTTGGCAATATAGGGTGCTGGTGGACAGGGTGTGGAGTCAAAGGGTTAACGACAGATAACATCAGAAGCATGAAGAGAATTCTCTTAGAGTAGATGCAGCAGGTTTCAGGGCAGGATTGAATCTGAATGCTAAAAAACCCCAATGTCAGGCACACAGCGAGAAAAGGTGGCCAGAAACATCCATATAAACAAAACAGACTTAGAAAATGTCCAACATTTCAAGTATCTAAGATCCGTAAAACAAATGACAGCTCCTGTACCAAAGACGTGAAAAAAAGAATCGGCATGGCAAAACAAAAAATGGTCCAGTTAAACAAGACATGAAAAATTGATCAACCAACTAGAAAGACTCAATATTGATGGAAAAGATCTACGAATAATCAGAAATATGTATTTAGAACAAACAGCTCTTTCCAAAACATCAAAGAGGAGTCAGACAGGCTTGTGTTTTGTCACCAGATCTGTTTTCACTTTACAGCGAAAATATCATGAGAAACCCAGAGGAAGACCCTGGATTAAAGGTTGGAGGAAAAATGATAAATAACTTCGATCCGCAGATGACACCGTGCTAACTACAGAAAGTGAAAGGGACTTACAAAACCGTGTGAATATATCTTGAAATAGAAAGCAAAGGTAAGGGGTTGGAACTAAACAGCAGGAACACTGAAGTCATGGTGATCAGTGAAAAACATGAAATCCCCTCATGCAAAATAACAGCAAGCGGCACAACCTTGAGACAGGTTGATAAATTTAATACCTGGGAATGATAATTTCACCAGATGGCAGATGCACATCAGAAATAGCCAGCAGAATCGGCCAAGCAAAAACAACATTCAAAAGATGGAGAGCATTCTTACCAACAAATGCCTGTCAATTAACATCAGGAAGAGAGTTCTGGAATGTTATATAGAACCAATACTGTTGTATGGTTGCGAGGCGTGGACAGTCAACAAGCAAAGCCTGAACAAGATTGAGGTAGCCGAGATGTGGTTTCTAAGAAGGATGTTGAGAGTTCCATGGACAGCAAAGAAAGCAAACGAGACAGTCTTGATGGAGGCAGACACAAGAAGATCATTCATAAGTAAGATTAGGAAAAGACAGGCAACATTTATAGGCCATTTTATGAGGAAGGGGATTTGGAACACCTGGTCACAATGGAAAGCTGGAAGGAAAGGAGAGCACCGGGTAGACCCAGGGAGAAGATACTAGACGGACTTGCAGAGTGGCTGAAGACAGGGAGGGTGGAAGAGATGCTTGAGGCAACAAGAGATAGAGACAGATGGAAGTCCATAATCGCCAACGCCATGCGGCAAGGCACCTGATGATGATGAGGAGGAGGATCCATAAAACAAATGACAGCTCCTGTACCAAAGACGTGAAAACAAGAATCGGCATGGCAAAACAAAAAATGGTCCAGTTAAACAATGTATGGAAGTATGAATCCTGAAAATTTTGACCTGGCCTGTTTTAATGTATGGTGGAAAGTCTGGACACTAAGAAAAGACGAAGAAAATAATGCGGCTCTACAGAATACTTCTCAGAGTGAAATAGACAGACAGAAGAACAAACGGAACTGAATGTCAGGCGCCAGCTGCAGACAGAGATGAACAAAAGAAAGCTGAAATACGTAAGCCATGCCATCAGAAACACCAAAACAGATCTGATGTCAACGGTCCTGCAGGGGAAAGTTGTGGTGAGGAGAAGAAAGAGAAGTCTGCACACCTCCTATTTCAACAACATCGCTAAAGTCTGTGGTTTAGAGATCCAGGAAGTCGCCCACAGATGTCTCAATTGTGTGACCTGGAGAAGACCTGTGACGTTCGAGTGTGGCTCCAACTGCCGATCCGGGCGAGGGACAGTGATGAGATGATCTACAGCCATGGCAGGATTATATAAAGCGCTGTGTGCCCAAGATGTCCACTCCATGACAAATCGATAGAAACAGTTCAGATCTGGGCAGATTTGAACTGTAATGGATGGAACTAGTCTCTGGCACGTGTATCTTTCCTTCAAGACCGTTTCGTTTATTTATTTGCTGTCCATGGAACTCTCAACGTTTTTCTTAGAAATACACATAGCTAGACAAAAAATATGTTAATAAACAAATAAATCAATAAAATTAAACAAATAGAATAAATAAACAAATAAATAAATGAAAAATAAATATAGTAAGTAATTAAGTAAATAAAACAATAAATAAAAATAATAAATACATAAATGAATAAAGTAAGTAAGTAAATAAATAAATAAATGAATAAAGTAAGTAAATAAATAAATAAATGTACAGACTCACCAAGGTAGTCACTGAGAGCAGTGAAGTCTTTCCTTACAATCTGTGTACTTCTTCCGCTGTGTGCCGTCCCATTCCCTGAGCCCATGCCTGCTTACGCAGGGGGGCAGCAATGAATTTCAGATAAAATTTAGACACATGTGGAAGTGCTTTTGTCAGGAATTCCACATTCAGCTCACGCCCCCATCGTGACATAAGCAATCCCCTGCACGCAAAAATAATCATAAATACAACTGATATATTAATCAACCAATGTGTGTGTGTGTGTGTGTGTCGTGTGTGTGTGTGTGTGTGTGTGTGTGTGTGTGTGTGTGTGTGTGTGTTGTGTGTGTGTGTGTGTGTGTGTGTGTGTGTGTGTGTGTGTGTGTGTGTGTGTTTGTTTGAGAGTGTGTGTGTGAGCGTGTGTGTGTTTGCATATGTGTGTGTATGTTTGTTTGTGTGTGGTGCGTGCTGTGCGTGCGTGTGTGTGTGTAAGTGTGTGTGTGTTTGTTTGTTTGTGAGTACGTGTGTGAGTGTGTGTGTATGTTTGTTTCTTTGTGTGTATGTATATATATATGTATGTGTATATATATGTATATGTACATATATACATACATACAATACTATATATATTATATATATATATATATATATATAATATAATAAATATATGTGTGTGTGTGTGTGTGTGTGTGTGTGTGTGTGTGTGTGTGTGTGTGTGTGTGTGTGTGTGTGTGTGTGTGTGTGTGTTACAGTTATTTCTGTTTAAAGCCTAGCAGTCTGTGTACAGCCATATCAGGGCAATAGCCATTTCAAAACACACAAAATACTTCAACAGGAAAAAGAAAAAGGAAAAGAAAATGAAGTACACATATCAATGCATTCACACACATAATCTAAGGAGATGCCATTGCTGCTGACCACTCCGTTCAATTTATCACACGGGGGATTTAAAACAACACACCTGAGTACAAATTTGAACATAACTAAGGACACTAAAACATATAAAAACAGGCCTAAATTACCTAAAGTGCTTCTGCATATCTCATTTCCCGACGTTAACTACAAATGCACTTAATACATGTACCCACTTATCAATTCTATGAGAAAGTACACAAGACTTTATCCAACACACACAGGTGAATGGACCAGCAAGGCAGAAAATGATAGGAAGAAATGACAAAAAGCAAAAGAGAAAGACCTTATGGTAACCATTTTTCAAGGAAAAACAGCACTTGGCAAAAAGGGAGAAATGCAGACCTCCAATCTCATACATCGAGAACATAACCAACAACAGTGGCCTAGAAATTGTCCACAAAAATCAGGACAGAGCGGCCTGGAGGGAGATGGTGGCGTCAAAATGTGCAGCGGCCAACACCGAACATGGTGACCTGACAGGTGAGACAGGTGAGAATTAACACACAAAATGGAGGAAAGAACATAAACCTCTGTAACCACGCAGAAGAAGAATTTGAAGAACTCTGCCACAATTCAGGAATCCAGTCATTTCAAACCAAAAGTCCAAGTTGGTTGGTTGGTTGCTTGTTTGTTTTGTGTGTGTGTGAGGGGGGGGGGGGTTCACTTTTTTTTTTTGGTGCCCCAACATGTTTAACCCTTCGACTACCGCACCCTGTCCACCAACATCCTGCACTGCCAACCATGCTAGCAAAGCCAAAACTTAACCCTTTGATTTCCTCACTCTATAGGATGAGGGTATCAAAGGGTTAAGTTTTGGCAGTTTGGTTGATAGGGTACAGGAGTCAAAGGGTTAAAAACTGAAATTTTTCATGTGGGACATTTTTAACCCTTTGACTCCCGCACCCTATCCACCAGCTTCCTGCAGGATGCTGTTGGACAGGTGCAGGAGTCAAAGCATTAAAAAACTGGTTTCCAGCACATAGCCAGAAGAGATGCACCCATGCAAGACGGACAAGCACAGCCAACCCACCAATAGAGGTCATCTTCAATCAGACGCTGAAAGGCCACAGCTGTGGCACGCTGCTCAGTGGTCATCCAGGCATTCAGGTCAATTTTAAAATGGTTGTTTAGGTGCATGATGCAGAAAGCAGAGTCGGCGATGTCCTCTCCATTGAAGGTAATCCATGGGAACTTGTTCTTGCTCGACTTCTTCCAGTCATGCTGTTCTGTTTCAGACATTCAGTCATCATCAACAGCATTATCAACACCACCATCAACATCGTCATCATCAGCAAGGCACTCTGATCTTATCTCTTTACTTTTACTTTTACTTTTTCCTTCCGCTTGTACCGGTGGGCGTCGCGGGAAGATACAGTCGTCTGTCAGCAGCAAGGCGGGTGGCCTGGAGAAGGGACATCTCGTGAGCTCTGAGGGTGTCTGCCACGGAGTCGCTCCATCGTCGTCTTGGTCTTCCTCTGGCTCTTCAGCCAGAGTATCTGGTGTTGTATGCCCGAAGAGCTAGATGGTTTAGGGGCATACGTGTGAGGTGTCCGAACCACTTGATCCTCATATGTTCGATGTGTTGTAGGATTGGTGTTGCTCCTACCATGTCTCGTATCACCTCATTTCTGATCTTGTCCCGCCTTGTCTTGTTTACTGCTTTCCTCAGGCATTTCATTTCACAGGTGGTCAGTTTTCTCTCGAGGACTTTAGTTAGGGACCATGTCTGGCACTGGTATGTCAGCGTTGGTAGAAAAATGGCGTTGATGAGTTTCGCCTTAGTGCTGGTAGGAATGCTGGGGTGTTTCAGGAGAGGGGCAAGTCGGTAGCTGACAAACTGCTCAAGACAATATAAGGAGATACTCTTATCTCAACTTTTAATAATGAGGAACAAACCTGAGGAACTCAAATGGTGACTTCAGTTTCAGTGAGGTTGCAAGTGTGTTTCAAAATGAGTGTAGCAAGAGCAAAAATGTGATGCAGAAAATGAGCCAGCATTAAAATGTTATTGTTATTGTTATTGTTATTTAAAGCCCAGCCAATTGCGTACAGCCATATCAGGGCTACAACCAGTTCAAAACATACACAATACCAGAAGAACAAGAAAACCAATATAAGCGCGTGTACAACAAAACAAAACAAAACAAGCGCAAATTTTCGGCCAACTAGCCTTTGTCAAGCGCGAACGCACGGTCACAAACAGATCACAAACACCAAACAATGGATAATAAAAACGGGACTAAAAACTTCCCTGCCGCCTCGTCCAGTGGGTAAGAAATGGATGGTGTCTGTGATCTGTATGTGACCGTGCGTTCGCGCTTGACAAAGGCTAGTTGGCCGAAAATTTGCGCTTGTTTTGTTTTGTTTTGTTGGACACGCGCTTATATTGGTTTTCTTGTTCTTCTGGTTCCTGTTTACTTGGGCGCGGGCAGTCACACTCGTTTTGGATCTTGTAATACACAATACTTCAACAGGAAAAAAAAGGAAAAGAAAGTTAAGCACAATATCAATGCATTCATGCACATAAACTAAGGAGAGATATATATTTTACGTTCAAATATTAGCATAATAGCATATCAGACATCAAACGAATCAATCAAATTTGAATATGGTCTCTTTGGCATATTTATCACAGTTTGTAGGGTACTAATACTGATTGAATTCAAGTCATCGTTCAAATCGGCTCTCAACGTGAGCGTTCTCGCTTGCCCTTGTCGCAGGTGGAATCCATTGTCGTCGAAGTCAATCAGGAGCATGCCGAGTGGCGACTATGACCTATTTTGCATCCAGAGGACATGGCCAATGAGTCGAAGTCTCCGTCTGTATACGTTTTCTAGTTTTGGCGAGACGATATTTTCGACGACGCTCACGCAAAGCCCATTCACTTCTTATTCCATGGTGAATGGTACCACCCTTCTGACCCGCACTCAGGTAGGCAGGTATAGAAGTGGTATGAACCAAAAGCATGAAAGAAGAAAAACAAAAACAAAAAAACAAACAAACAAACTAAGGAGATGCCCCTGGTGTTGACCATTCCATCCAATTTATCACACAGAGGATTTAAAAAAAACATACCTGAATATAAATTTAAATTAAACAAGAAAAGAAAAGAAAAAAAAAGAAAAGAAAAAAATGTCTGAGGATCTTTAAAATCATTCCAGACTGAAGTACACAACAAAATGTACATTGCCAACTATAACACACAATACAACCAGTAAGCATACAGGAAAAGTCTGACTATTCAAATGTGCAATTATAGCGAAATTACTTTAAGTTTAACCCCTTGACTCCTGCATTCTGTCCACCAGCATCCTGCATTGTCAACTTTGCTAGCAAAGCAAAAACTTAACCCTTTGATTCCCGCATTCTGTCCACTGGCATCCTGCATTGTTACCCATGCTAGCAAAGCAAAAACTTAACCCTTTGACTCCTGCATTCTGTCCACTGGAATCTTGCATTGTCAACCATCTAGCAAAGCAAAAACTTAACCCTTGACTCCGCATTCTGTCCACTGAATCATGCATTGTCAACCACACTAGCAAAGCAAAACTTAACCCTTGACTCCGCATTCTGTCCACCAGCATCCTGCATTGTCAACCATGCTAGCAAAGCAAAAACTTAACCCTTTGACTCCAGCATTCTGTCCACCAGCATCCTGCATTGTCAAACATGCTAGCAAAGCAAATTAACCCTTTGACTCCAGCATTCTGTCCACTGGCATCCTGCATTGTCAACCATGCTAGCAAAGCAAAAACTTAACCCTTTGATTCCTACATTCTGTCCCAGCATCCTGCATTGTCAACCATACTAGCAAAGCAAAAACTTAACCCTGGGTTATGTTTTTGCAGTTACTCAACTTACTGTATAGGGTGCGGGAGTCAAAGGGTTAAAGGGTCAAAGTAATTGTATAGGGTGCAGGAGTCAACGGGTCAAACATGATTCATAACATTAACACTCCAACCCTTCCACACAAGGTGTGATCCACACGTTTCAAACTGTCATGGCAATTTGTTTATTTTTTTCTTTATTTTTTTTTCTTTCCTTTTCTTATTTGGGGACAGGGTGTTTCGTTGGGTCAGCGCGTGTGGAATTTTGCCAAGTGGAACAAAACTCACCTGTCCAGTTATGGTTTACCTGGGCCTGTGTGTGTATTTTTGCGTGATTTTTGTATTTTGATTGTGAACAGATGTTCTGTCAACTCGTGTTTGTGGCCTAAGTTACGGTTTACGTGGGCCTGTGTGTGTGTACATTTTTGCGTGATTTTTGGGGCTGTTTTTGTGAACAGTAGTTCTGTCAACTTGTTGGGTTGGCTGAATAAAAAGAGTTTCTGTGTGAGGAATCAGTTGGTGTTCTGGGGCCCTCTGCTACAGTCGGTGTGCAGTCAGGGTGGTTAGGGCCAGTTTCAAGTCAGAGGTTCCATTTGAAGTTGGACTTTGTGTCCTAGAAGTGAGGAGTTTCTGTGTCTTGTAAAATGTGTAACCAGGAGTCAGTTGACCCATCAGCTCAAAATCAACGTTAACTTGGATTTCTGAATGTTTCACCCGAAAACACACACACACACACACACACACACACACACACACACACACACACACACACACACACACACACACACACACACACACACACACACGCACGCACGCATGCACGCACGCACGCATGCACGCGCACATGCGTGCAGACGCGTGCAGACCTGGTATGGTATTTTGGCCATGCGAAGATAGGTTTCCAGTTTCACAGCTGCAGGAATCATGCTGGGGGCATAAGGTCCACGACCAAGTTGATGAACTATCACAGTGTTGGGAGGGTAGTTTTCCCTGCTCAAAACAAAACAAACAGAACAGATAAATGAAATAAGACACAATAAAATGAAAGACAAGAAAACAAAATGGCTACCTAGCTGAACCTGTCTCTCAGTGACAAAAAAGCTACTTACTGCGTAGCTTTCATCAGCGATCCGGCCGACTTCTTCAGCACAACTGCTGGGTTGAGATCTGGCTTCAGTGCGCACCGCCGTGAGCGAACTCACGACAGTGTGACTGAATAATCGAGGAGTACACCCATGGCAGGTTGTGTCGGCCCCGGTCACGGTTGAGGGTGGGGTTCCTTGCGGCGATGTAGACTGCCTCCTTTACTCCCCTCTGGATCCATCCTGCTTCTTTGTCAAGAACTTGCACATTGTCCTTTTCAAAGTGGTGTTGGGTGTGGGTCAGATGTTCTCCCACTGGAGAGGACTCACGTTTGTGTTCTTTTAATCTTTTGTGCAAGTTGCGCTCAGTTTCGCCAATATAACTATGGTCACAGTCCTGGCAGTCTATCTTGTATATCACCCATGATGTGTCCAATTTGTCTGTTTTGTTTTTGGGGTGGACTAACTGGCTTCTGATGGTGTTGGTGGGCTTGGCGTGGACACTGACTCCCAACTTCCTGATCTTCCTGCTGAGAGCCTCAGTGACGCCGCTGACATATGGCATGGAGACGTGCCCTCTTGAAGGGGTTGGCTGTTCAGTGGAGGGGTGGGGTATGGTTTTCTTGCCCCCCGGAATATCCCAGGCCCACTTCTGGTATCCTGACACACTGAGTACTTTTTTGATGTACTGCACCTCTTCTTCTCTAGTGGTGTCAATAGAGCTGATGGTCTTCGCTCGGTGGGTGAGGGTGCGGATTACTCCAAGCTTGTGTTCCAGTGGCTGGTGACTGTCGAATTGTAAGTACTGGTCCATGTGGGTCGGCTTTCTATAGATGGAGAAGGCGAGACCTGTCTCCATCCAGATGATGCGGGTATCCAACATTGCGATACTGCCGTTCTCTTCTACCTCATAAGTGAGCTTGATGGCAGGGTGTTGGTTGTTGAGATGGTTCGTGAAGTCTTCTACCACCGATCTTTTCAGTACAGTCATAGTGTTGTCCATGTAGCGGCCCCAGTAGCGTGGAGGAGTGTGGAACGACGCCAAAGCTTTCTCCTCGAAATTTTCC
>JAPXFY010000017.1:79960014-79967514 GCA_030674185.1 Monoplex corrugatus
GTGTGTGTGGTGGTGTTTGTTGGTGGGGGTGTGTGGTGTGTGTGTGGTGTGTGTGTGGTGGTGTGGTGTTGTTGTGTTGGTGTGTTTCGTTTTTTATTTCTTTTAACGTCTATTCATATATTGCTTTTAGACAGTGCGTGTGTGTGTGTTGTGTGTGTGTGTGTGTGTGTGTGTGTGTGCGTGGTGGTGTGTGTGTGTGTGTGCGCGAGTGTGTGTGTGTGCGTGTGTGTTTGTGTGTTGTTTGTGTGTGTGTGTGTGTTAGTGTTTTTTGCCTGTGAAAAAGAAGAATACAAACACACACAAACGCTCCTACAACTGTTAAAAGTGACACACAGACACACACACACACACACACAACACACACACACACACACACACACACACACACACACACACACACACACACACACTTGATCAATAGTAGCATTGCCTATCTTAAAATCATTTATAAACAGGGAGATTGTTAGAATGGCTGGACCAGCTTGTTCTCTCTCTCTCTCTCTCTCTCTCTCTCCACACACACACACACACACACACACACTCACATCATAGCATCACACACACACATACACCAGAGACAGACAGAGAGAGAGAAAAAAGACGGAGACAGACACAGAGGGGCAGACACAAACACACACACACACACACACACACACACACACACACACACACACACACACACACACACACACACACAGACAGAGAGACAGAGAGACGATGATCATGGTTGCCTACACAGACATCTAAGATATAGACTGCGCGTGCCTGTCTGCGAGTGGCCCCATCGCGCCACCATGTACCGAGGACCGGTCTGCTCGCTCTCGGCAGCTGGGCGTAATACAATTTAGTAATGACCGGCGTGTTAATTTGACTGAAAAACGTGTTTCACTGTTACAAAAAATATTGGGAACAACTAGAGTCTACCAGTACTATTTAGCAGAAGGTTTTAGCTAAGGGACAGAGTCTGTTTAGTTGGTGTAGCTTTACACTTGATGCTTTGACTGATAACGGAATAAATTGACCCCCCTGACCAGGAAATTCTAATGCCATGTGTTAGGTCTGCACTATCTTCCTTGATAAACTGTCTGCTAGGTAACAGGCGTGGGAATTCACGAGTTATTATAAACTTTACCATCTAAATTGACTGCTCTCTCTCTCTCTCTCTCTCTCTCCTTCTCTCTCTCTCTCTCTCTCTCTCTCTCGCACACACACACACACACTCACTCACTCACTCTCTCTCTCTCTCTCCCTCTCTCTCTTTCTCGCTCGCTGTGTGTGTGTGTGTGTGTGTGTGTGTGTGTGTGTGTGTGTGTGTGTGTGTGTGTGTGAGAGAGAGAGAGAGAGAGAGAGAGTGTGTCAAAGGTTCCTTTAGACTTCAGAAAAGCACAGTACAGTTACGACTGGGACGTGAGCATGCGTCTGCCATTGTTCTTGTCGTTCTCTGTGATCAAGGCAGTGGCACGTGCTTACTGCAAAGTACCATGCACCACCTTGTCAAGCAGCACAACGAATTGATCACTGGAAAGTACGTACGTAAAACGATGAGTAAACTGATTCTTTTTATGCGTCAGTAAGCCCTGCGTTCAGAGCATTAGCTAGTTCTGTTTTCAGTATGTGTAACAGTCAAACACAATTTGCATTTATGTTAGATATTTTTAATTTAAAGGCCCCTACTGCACACACATTGAAACATTCTTGCTGCCAGCGGTGGGGCCATTTCGCCTCAACGCTCGCAGACAGGCGCGCGCAGTCTATATATATCTTAGATGTCTGTGGTTGCCTACTCGGTTCTGCACCCATTATTGGTACATGAGAACCCAAACGGAAACAGCCCGAGTGCGCATGCGTGCCCTCCACTCGCCTACGGTGTAAAAAGTAAAACATCAATGATCAAACATGGAGAGCATACAATCGTTCGTCGCCGACAATCAAACTGCATCTAAAGTGGCGGCAGGAATAGCTGTGAGTGCAACTGTTGCATTGGTCGTAGGACGATGGTTCAGACTACGAAAGGCTTCCGAAGCAAGGTCAGTTGAACTCGCTGTGTTGACCTGAGCGTGCACGCGCATTATCAGCCCCAAATCAGTGCAGTGTGACTCGACAGTCAGTGAGTCACAATCATGTGACAATGTGAATCAGAATGTCGCAAGCCTGTATTGATAACATGACACAGCTCCTCGGTGACAGTGGCTATGACAGTAATACTTTATTTTCGAATTGTATATATCATGAGCTAAAACCTGTTAAAAATGAAAGAAAGTAAGAAAAAAAAAAGAAAGAAAAAAAAAAAAAGACTAGGGCCTACGCAACATTTGCTGTTTGACTTTGAGGGAGAGGGAGAAACGTAGCCCTACATGTATAGATCAAAGCAGTGTGTGTTTGCCAGTGTGTGTGTGTGTGTGTGTGTGTGTGTGTGTGTGTGTGTGTGTGTGTGTGTGTGTGTGCGTGTGTGTGTCTGTGCATGCGCATATTGAATTTGTGTCAGTGTGTGTCTATTTTGTACAAGTGTTGTGTGTGTGTGTGTGTGTGTGTGTGTGTGTGTGTGTGTGTGTGTGTGTGTGTGTTAATATGTACAATGTCCTAGTTAGGTCCTGTTGACAGATGTAGAAATGGGTCATTGCCAGGTGTGTGTGTGTGTGTGTGTGTGTGGTGTGTGTGTGTGTGTGTGTGTGTATGTGTGTGTGTGTGTGTGTGTGTGTGTGTGTGTGTGTGTGTGTGTGTGTAGAGGGATGTGTGTTAATATGTACAATGGCCTAGTTAGGTCCTGTTGACAGATGTAGAAATGGGCCATCACCAGATATGTGTGTGTGTGTGTGTGTGTGTGTGTGTGTGTGTGGAGGGGTGTGTGGTAATATACATGTACAATGTCCTAGTTAGGTCCTATTGACAGATGTGTGTGTGTGTGTGTGTGTGTGTGTGTGTGTTTGTGGAGGGGTGTGTGTTAATATACTGTACAATGTCCTAGTTAGGTCCTGTTGACAGATGTGTGTGTGTTTGTTTGTGTGTGTGTGTGTTTGTGGAGGGGTGTGTGTTAATATACCTGTACAATGTCCTAGTTAGGTCCTGTTGACAGATGTGTGTGTGTGTGTTGTGTATGTGTGGAGGTGTGTGTGTGTGTGTGTGTGTCATGTGTGTCTGTTTATTTTGAACCATTGCATGTGTGTGTGTTTGTGTGTGTGCATGCGTGCGCACGCTTGTGTGTGTGCACGCGCTTGTTGTTTGTGTGTTGGTGTGTGTCTATTTATTTTGAATAATTTGAACCAATGTGTGTGTGTGTGTGTGTGTGTGTGTGAAGTGTGTGTGTATATGTGTGGAGGTGTGTGTGTGGAAGTGTGCGTGTGTATGTGTGGAGGTGTGTGTGTGTGTGTGTGTGTGTATGTGTGGAGGTGTGTGTGTGGAAGTGTGCGTGTGGAGGTGTGGAGGTGTGTGTGTGTGTGTTCATATTGTAATGGTTTGTTGACTGAGCTGCCTTGTAATGCTAAAAGACTGTCCGAATAAATAAATCAAATCAGATGTATTATTTTAACATTATCATTATGATAACTAGAGCATTGTTTTCGTGAATTGATACAGTTTTCCTTTGCTTGTAGTGTGTGTGGTATTGAGTATAAAAGTGTGAAAAATAAAGCGTACACACACACACACACACACACACAGTCACACACACACACACACAAAACACACACACACACACACACACACACACACACACACACACACACACACACACACACGCATGCACGCTTGCACGCACGCGCACACATTCTCACACACACAACAACACCCACACATCAACACACACCACACCACACACACACACACACACACACACACACACACACACACACACACACACACACACAGCACGCACGCATGCATGCACACGACACACATCTAACACAACATACAACACACACACACACAACACACATGCACGCACGCATGCATGCACACGCACACACATTCTCACACACAACATACAACACACACACACACAACACACATGCACGCACGCATGCATGCACACGCACACACATTCTACACACAACATACAACACCACACAAACACACACTCACACAACACACTCTCTCCACAACACACACAACACCATGCAGCACGCATGCATGCACACCACACATTCTCACACACAACATACAACACACACACACAACACACACTCACACAAACACTTTCTCTCTCTCTCTCACACACACACACACACACCACAGTGACATGCACAGTGACACACACATACACAACACAACATGCACACACACACACACACAACACATCACACAAACACCACACACCCCACACACTCATACACACACACGACCTACAAGACATGCATGCAGGCACACGTAATGTGTGTTGCGCGCGTGCGCACACACCACACACACACACACACACACACCACACACACACACACACACACACACACACACACACCAAACACACACACCAACAAACACAAACACAAACAAACAATACACACCATGTATACACATATGAAAATATGCCTTTCTTTTCTTTTGTTACTTTTCTTCATTTTATGTCTTATTTCTTACTTTTTGTTTTGAGCAGGAAAAACTACCCTCCCAACACTGTGATAATTCATCAAATTAGTCGTGGACCTTATGCCCTAGCTTGATTCCAGCAGCTCTGAAACTGGAAACCTACCTTGCATGGCCAAAATACCATACCTGAAGTCTGCACATTTGTGTGATTGGTGTGTGTGTGTGTGGTTTTGTGTGTGTGTGTGTGTGTGTGTGTGTGTGTGTGTGTGTGGTGTGTGTGTGTGTGTGTGTGTGTGTGTGTGTGTGGTGTGTGTGTGTGTGTGTGTGTTGTGTGTTTGTGTGTTTTCTGGCAAAACATTCAGAAATCCAAGTTAACATTGATTTTGAGCTGATGGGTCATCAGGAAGCTGGTGGATAGAATGAGGAAGTCAGTGGGTTGAGTTTTTGCTTTGCTAGCATGGTTGACAATGCAGGATGCTGGTGGACAGAATGCAGGAGTCGAGGGGTTAAACTAAAAGTCAGTTCGCTATAATTGCACATTTGAATAGTCAGACTTTTCCTGTATGCTTACTGGTTGTATTGTGTGTTGTAGTTGGCAATGTACATTTTGTTGTGTGTTATAGTTGGCAATGTACATTTTGTTGTGTGTTATAGTTGGCAATGTACATTTTGTTGTGTGTTATAGTTGGCAATATACATTTTGTTGTGTGTTATAGTTGGCAGTGTACATTTTGTTGTGTGTTATAGTTGGCAGTGTACATTTTGTTGTGTGTTATAGTTGGCAGTGTACATTTTGTTGTGTGTTATAGTTGGCAGTGTACATTTTGTTGTGTGTTATAGTTGGCAATGTACATTTTGTTGTGTGTTGTAGTTGGCAATGTACATTTTGTTGTGTGTTATAGTTGGCAATTTACATTTTGTTGTGTGTTATAGTTGGCAGTGTACATTTTGTTGTGTGTTATAGTTGGCAATGTACATTTTGTTGTGTGTTATAGTTGGCAATGTACATTTTGTTGTGTGTTATAGTTGGCAATGTACATTTTGTTGTGTGTTATAGTTGGCAATGTACATTTTGTTGTGTGTTATAGTTGGCAATGTACATTTTGTTGTGTGTTACTGTTATAGTTGGCAATGTACATTTGTTGTGTGTTATAGTTGGCAATGTACATTTTGTTGTGTGTTACAGTTGGCAATGTACATTTTGTTGTGTGTTGTAGTTTGCAATGTACATTTTGTTGTGTGTTATGGTTTGCAATGTACATTTTGTTGTGTGTTATAGTTGGCAATTTACATTTTTGTGTGTACATAACAGTCTGGAATATTTTGAAGTTCCTCAGAAGTTGGTGTTTTTTTCCTTTTTTTGTTTTTGTGTTTGTTTTGCGTTTAGTTATGTTTAATTTACGTATTCAGGTATATTTTTCAAATCCTCTGTGCAATAAATTGGATGGATGATGGAATGGTCAGTTCCAGGGGCATCTCCTTAGAATATGTGTGTGAATGCATTAATAATAATATGTGTACTTAATTTTCTTTTTCCTTTTTTACCAGTTGAAGTATTGTGTATGTTTTGAACTGGTTATAGCCCTGATATGGCTCTACACAATCGGCTGGGTTTTAAACAACAATAACACTACAGTTTAATGTTGGCCCATTTTTTTCTTCACATCTTTGCACTTGCTACACACATTTTGAAACACACTTCCAGCCACACTGAAACTGAAGTCACTATTACTTTCAGTTATCAGTTTCTCAAGACGACATCTTTGCGCTCGGAACGAATTCCATATGTACTAACGTCACAGGTGCCATGTGTATGGTGACCGTGGCACATGCCTTAAGCCTGCACATAAACCCATGAGCTGGCCAGGTCCTGAGGCCCTACCTAGCCTATGTTTTATCTAGTCCAGCGATCGCGCTAGATTTTTTCCCAGCCAGTACTAGCTACGGCAATTATAACATGTCAAAAATGCAACCGGTACAGACAAAAAAAATCAGTAGGCTTGTTCTATCAATTTTAATTGCCCTTCCTATAACAGCGCAGCAGTCCCAGGCTATGGTTTTTGTCACGCAGCAAGTGCCTTTTGATCCGCCGCACGCATGAGTGCACACACAAACACACATGCACACACGCACCCCCCCCCCCCCCCCCCCCACACACACACGCACGCACGCACCCACACACACACACAAGCACTGCTGCTATCATGGTGCCTTATTGTGGTTGCTGGTTTGTCCATCTTGCAGGTGTCTTTATTGGTGGTGGCTATGCTTGTCCATGGTAGGCCTAGCTCTGAGTGTTTACGATTGTTTCGGTTTTGTGTAAGGACAGGTTAAATCACAGTTGGTATTCAGTGTTTTGAATCGGTAAAATACGGACTGTAGTCGGTTACCGCGGTTGCTGTAGTCTATATTTTAAACTGGTATTTTTTTTCAGTCTACCCCTGGAATAATCTTGGTTACATGTAAATGACATGTGTATGTGTGTATCTTACCTTCAAAAAACCCATACATATAAAAGTAAATAAATAAATAATTAAAGGTCTGAATTACAACACAACTAACTATTCTGTATAAATTCATCTCACATGACAGACCCCCCCCCCAGTCAATGCCCAAACGCTCAACTGTTTATCAATATCAGCTTGAAGTCACAATTAGAGTTCCTCAGGTTTGTTGCTCATTAGTAAAAGTTGAGTGCCTTACTGGTGATGACGATGTTGATTGTGATGTTGGGTGATGTGATGATGATGATGATGATGATGATGATGATGATTGAATGTCTCAAACAGAATGAGTACAGCTTGAAGAGGTCGAGCAAGAACAAGTTCCCATGGATTACCTTCAATGGACAGGACATCGCCGACTCTGCTTTCTGCATCCTGCACCTAAACAACCATTTTAAATTTGACCAGAATGCCTGGATGACCACTGAGCAGCGTGCTACAGCTGTGGCCTTTCAGCGTCTGATTGAAGATGACCTCC
>JAPXFY010000017.1:79970014-80035014 GCA_030674185.1 Monoplex corrugatus
ATTCAGTATTTATTTGTTTTTTTATTTATTTATTTATTTATTTACTTACTTACTTTATTCATTTTATTTATTGTTTTTTTTTTTTTTTAATTTACTTAATTGCTTACTTTATTTATTTATTTATTTAGTTTAGTTATCTGTCTATTTATTTATTTATTTGTTTGTTTATTTTATTTATTTAATTTTATTTATTGATTTATTTGTGTATTTATATAGTTTTTTTTTAAGCTAGGTGTATTTCTAAGGAAAATGTTGAGAGTTCCATGGACAGCAGAAAAATAAACGAAACGGTCTTGAAGGCAAGTTACACACGCCAGAGACTGGCTCCACCCATTATAGTTCAAATCTGCCCAGATTTGAACTGTTTCTATCGATTTGTCATAGCATTTTGTATTAATGCAACATTATATTTAACGCAATATTAGGAAGTAATAATAACTAGGATTCTACCAATTAACGCAATATTAGGAAGTAATAATGACTAGGATTCTACCAATTAACGCAATATTAGGAAGTAATAGTGACTAGGATTCTACCAATTAACGCAATATTAGGAAGTAATAGTGACTAGGATTCTACCAATTAACGCAATGTTAGGAAGTAATAGTGACTAGGATTCTACCAATTAACGCAATATTAGGAAGTAATAATGACTAGGAATATACCAATTAACGCAATATTAGGAAGTAATAATGACCAGGATTCTACCAACTAACGCAATATTAGGAAGTAATAATGACCAGGATTTACCAACTAACGCAATATTAGGAAGTAATAATGACCAGGATTCTACCAACTAACGCAATATTAGGAAGTAATAATGACCAGGATTCTACCAACTAACGCAATATTAGGAAGTAATAATGACCAGGATTCTACCAATTAACGCAATGTTAGGAAGTAATAATGACTAGGATTCTACCAATTAACGCAATATTAGGAAGTAATAATGACCAGGATTCTACCAATTAACGCAATGTTAGGAAGTAATAGTGACTAGGATTTCTACCAACTAACGCAATATTAGGAAGTAATAATGACCAGGATTCTACCAACTAACGCAATATTAGGAAGTAATAATGACCAGGATTCTACCAACTAACGCAATATTAGGAAGTAATAATGACAGGATTCTACCAACTAACGCAATATTAGGAAGTATAATGACCAGGATTCTACCAACTAACGCAATATTAGGAAGTAATAATGACCAGGATTCTACCAACTAACGCAATATTAGGAATAATAATGACCAGGATTCTACCAATTAACGCAATATTAGGAAGTAATAATGACCAGGATTCTACCAACTAACGCAATGTTAGGAAGTAATAGTGACTAGGATTCTACCAATTAACGCAATGTTGGAAGTAATAGTGACTAGGATTCTACCAACTAACGCAATGTTAGGAAGTAATAGTGACTAGGATTCTACCAATTAACGCAATATTAGGAAGTAATAGTGACTAGGATTCTACCAACTAACGCAATATTAGGAAGTAATAATGACTAGGAATATACCAATTAACGCAATATTAGGAAGTAATAATGACCAGGATTCTACCAACTAACGCAATATTAGGAAGTAATAATGACCAGGATTCTACCAACTAACGCAATATTAGGAAGTAATTTAACTAGGATTCTTCCAATTAACGCAATATTAGGAAGTATAATGACTAGGATTCTACCAACTAACGCAATATTAGGAAGTAATAATGACTAGGATTCTTCCAATTAACGCAATAATAGGAAGTAATAATGACTAGGATTCTACCAAGTAACGCAATATTAGGAAGTAAAATGACTAGGATTCTTCCAATTAACGCAATAATAGGAAGTAAGATGACTAGGATTCTACCAACTAACGCAATATTAGGAAGTAATAGTGACTAGGATTCTACCAATTAACGCAATATTAGGAAGTAATAGTGACTAGGATTCTACCAATTAACGCAATGTTAGGAAGTAATAGTGACTAGGATTCTACCAATTAACGCAATGTTAGGAAGTAATAGTGACTAGGATTCTACCAATTAACGCAATATTAGGAAGTAATAGTGACTAGGATTCTACAACTAACGCAATATTAGGAAGTAATAATGACTAGGAATATACCAATTAACGCAATATTAGGAAGTAATAATGACCAGGATTCTACCAACTAACGCAATATTAGGAAGTAATAATGACCAGGATTCTACCAACTAACGCAATATTAGGAAGTAATATTAACTAGGATTCTTCCAATTAACGCAATATTAGGAAGTAATAATGACTAGGATTCTACCAACTAACGCAATATTAGGAAGTAATAATGACTAGGATTATTCCAATTAACGCAATAATAGGAAGTAATAATGACTAGGATTCTACCAAGTAACGCAATATTAGGAAGTAATAATAACTAGATTCTACCAATTAACGCAATGTTAGGAAGTAATAATGACTAGGATTCTACAATTAACGCAATATTAGGAAGTAATAATGACTAGGAATATACCAATTAACGCAATATTAGGAAGTAATAATGACCAGGATATACCAATTAACGCAATATTAGGAAGTAATAATGACCAGGATTCTACCAACTAACGCAATATTAGGAAGTAATAATGACCAGGATTCTACCAACTAACGCAATATTAGGAAGTAATAATGACCAGGATTCTACCAACTAACGCAATATTAGGAAGTAATAATGACCAGGATTCTACCAACTAACGCAATGTTAGGAAGTAATAATGACCAGGATTCTACCAATTAACGCAATATTAGGAAGTAATAATGACCAGGATTCTACCAATTAATGCAATGTTAGGAAGTAATAGTGACTAGGATTCTACCAATTAAGCAATGTTAGGAAGTAATAGTGACTAGGATTCTACCAACTAACGCAATGTTAAGAAGTAATAGTGACTAGGATTCTACCAACTAACGCAATGTTAGGAAGTAATAGTGACTAGGATTCTACCAATTAACGCAATATTAGGAAGTAATAGTGACTAGATTCTACCAATTAACGCAATATTAGGAAATAATAGTGACTAGGATTCTACCAATTAACGCAATATTAGGAAGTAATAATGACTAGGATTCTACCAATTAACGCAATATTAGGAAGTAATAATGACTAGCATTCTACCAATTAACGCAATATTAGGAAGTAATAGTGACTAGGATTCTACCAATTAACGCATATTAGGAAGTAATAGTGACTAGGATTCTACCAATTAACGCAATGTTAGGAAGTAATAGTGACTAGGATTCTACCAATTAACGCAATGTTAGGAAGTAATAGTGACTAGGATTCTACCAATTAACGCAATGTTAGGAAGTAATAGTGACAGGATTCTACCAATTAACGCAATATTAGGAAGAAATAATGACTAGGATTCTACCAATTAACGCAATATTAGGAAGAAATAATGACAGGATTCTACCAATTAACGCAATGTTAGGAAGAAATAATGACTAGGATTCTACCAATTAACGCAATGTTAGGAAGAAATAGTGACTAGGATTCTACCAATTAACGCAATGTTAGGAAGTAATAGTGACTAGGATTCTACCAACTAACGCAATATTAGGAAGTAATAATGACCAGGAATATACCAACTAACCAATATTAGGAAGTAAAATGACCAGGATTCTACCAACTAACGCAATATTAGGAAGTAATAATGACTAGGATTCTACCAATTAACGCAATGATTAGGAAGTAATAATGACTAGGATTCTACCAACTAACGCAATATTAGGAAGTAATAATGACAGGATTCTTCCAATTAACGCAATATTTAGGAAGTAATAATGACCTAGGATTCTACCAATTAACGCAATATTAGGAAGTAAATGACTAGGATTCTCCAATTAACGCAATATTAGGAAGTAAAGTGACTAGGATTCTACCAACTAACGCAATATTAGGAAGTAAAATAACTAGGATTCTACCAATTAACGCAATATTAGGAAGTGATAATGACCAGGATTCTACCAACTAACGCAATATTAGGAAGTAATATGACTAGGATTCTACCAATTAACGCAATATTAGGAAGTAATAGTGACTAGGATTCTACCAATTAACGCAATATTAGGAAGTAATAATGACTAGGATTCTACCAATAAGCAATATTAGGAAGTAATAATGACTAGGATTCTACCAATAACGCAATATTAGGAAGTAATAATGACCAGGATTCTACCAATTAACGCAATATTAGGAAGTAATAGTGACTAGGATTCTACCAATAACGCAATATTAGGAAGTAATAATGACTAGGATTCTACCAATTAATGCAATATTAGGAAGTAATAATGACTAGGATTCTACCAATTAACGCAATATTAGGAAGTGATAATGACCAGGATTCTACCAACTAACGCAATATTAGGAAGTAATAATGACCAGGATTCTACCAATAACGCAATATTAGGAAGTAATAATGACCAGGATTCTACCAATAACGCAATTTAGGAAGTAATAATGACTAGGATTCTACCAATTAACGCAATATTAGGAAGTAATAATGACTAGGATTCTACCAATTAACGCAATATTAGGAAGTAATAATGACGAGGATTCTACCAATTAACGCAATATTAGGAAGTAATAATACTAGGATTCTACCAATTAACGCAATTTAGGAAGTAATAATGACCTAGCATTCTACCAATTAACGCAATATTAGGAAGTAATAATACTAGGATTCTACCAATTAACGCAATATTAGGAAGTAATAATGACAGGATTCTACCAATTAACGCAATATTAGGAAGTAATAATGACAGGATTCTACCAATTAACGCAATATTAGGAAGTAATAATGACAGGATTCTACCAATTAACGCAATATTAGGAAGTAATAATGACCAGGATTCTACCAATTAACGCAATATTAGGAAGTAATAATGACCAGGATTCTACCAATTAACGCAATATTAGGAAGTAATAATGACCTAGGATTCTACCAATTAACCAATATTAGGAAGTAATAATGACCAGGATTCTACCAATTAACGCAATATTAGGAAGTAATAATGACCAGGATTCTACCAATTAACGCAATATTAGGAAGTAATAATGACCAGGATTCTACCAATTAACGCAATATTAGGAAGTAATAATGACTAGGATTCTACCAATTAACGCAATATTAGGAAGTAATAATGACTAGGATTCTACCAATTAGCGCAATATTAGGAAGTAATAATGACTAGGATTCTACCAAACATAAAGCTGTGTTATTGCTTCTGCATTGAAGTACTTGAGGAAACGTCGGAGAGATGTGATGTCTGCTGTTAGAAGGGTTAGAAATGAAGCGGACATCTTGGGCACACAGTGCTTTATATAATCCTGCCGGGCTCTAAATCATCTCATCTCTCTCCATCGCCGGGATCCACGGTAGGAGACACACTCGACGTCACAAGTCTTCTCCAGCTCACACGATTGAGACGTCTGTGGGCGACCTCCTGGATCCCCAGACCACAGACTTCAGCGATGTTGTTGAAACAGGAGGTGTGCGGTCGTCCCTTTCTTCTCCTCGCCTCAACTTTCCCCTGTAGGACCGCTGACGTCAGATCTGTTTTGGTGTTTCTGATCGCATGGCCTACATATTTCAGCTTTCTTTTGTTGGTCTTTAACAGCTGGCGCCTCACATTCAGTTCCTTTGTTCTACTGTCTGTCCATTTGACTCTAAGAAATCATCTTTAGAGCCATATTTCTGCTGCATTGATTTTATTTTCTTCGTGTTCGTCTTTTCTTAGTGTCTATGCTTCACAACCATACATTAAAACAGGCCAGATCAAAATTTTCAGGATTCTTAGTTTAATCATTGAGCAGCTCTCTGTCTTTCCATATGTTGTTTAACTGGACCATTGTTTGTCTTGCCAATTCTTGTTTTCACATCTTTGGTACAGAAGCCGTCATTTGCTTTACCTAGATATTTGACATGGACAGCAAAGAAAACAAACGAGACAGTCTTGATGGAGGCAGACACAAGTAGATCACTCATAATAATAATAATAATAATGGGTACTTTTTGAGCACACTATCCAGACAAACTGCTCAAGGTGCTTCACAAATCGATGCTAGATCTATACATAATTGTAGCACATTACGTGGACATAGACATGGCATTGTAGACCAAAAAGAAACATGACATGAGCAATAACATACAAAATAGTATTACATTACAAAATCGACACAAACACTCTAGTCATTAGACAACAGAGGGTAGCAAACCGATACAAAATACCGTGTTTAACATGCGCACATACGTCAGCATCCTATACACACAAGCACATAAAATACATTCCCACTTACTTACACACATTCTAAGTACGGTCACTAACAGACTAAGCAATGTCCAAGTTTTCCACCACACAATATACACGCACGTGCACACAGCTACATTTATCCCCCCTCCTCCCCCCCACATACACACTGACATGCATGCACACACTCGCTTATGCACATGTGATAGTGACTCACAGACATGTCTTCTGTTAAGTCGTATCCGAGCTCTTCGAGAAGAGATGTGACTTTAGACCAGATTTGAAAGAGACGAGGGAGTCAGAGTGACGAAGGCTGCCAGGGAGTTTGTTCCATATTTTGGGACCTTGGAAAGAGAAGGACCTTTCACCTAAGTCTTAGTTCTTGCAGATGGTATCGCGAGAAGTCGAGTGTCAGAAGAGGAACGCAGTTGGCGGGATGGAGTATACACTGGGAGTAGTTCAGAAAGATATTCTGGGCCAGAACCACAAACAGCAGAAAAAGGTCAAAGTAGATACTTTGTACGATATACGATCAGGTACAGGAAGCCAATGGAGAGAGCGAAGAAGAGGAGTGATATGTTCAGATCTAGAAGCTTTACAGACGAGCCTAGCAGCATTGTTTTGGATTCGCTGGAGTCGGTCTAACAAATATTTTGGAATCCCTGCCAGGAGTGAATTACAGTAGTCTATCCTAGACAGAACAAAAGCACATACAAGTGTTTTCGTTGCCTCACTGGAGAGGTACTGACGAATTGAACTAATCCTGCGCAGTTCCAAATAGGCAGCCTTACAGACATTAGAGATATGTTGTTGGAAGCAAAGAGACTGGTCAAGGGTCACACCGAGACTTCGAACTGCTGAAGAGAAAGGAACAGGGATGTCACTGATCAGCATAGAATCAGGAAGATCAGAGTGTTGAAGTTTTTTCGGATAGACTAACATGAGCTCGGTCTTGTCGTCATTTAGTTGAAGCTTATTAAGAGTCATCCAGGTCTTTAGGTCTGCAATGCACTCCTGCGTCCGTATCATCAACGAGTCAATTTCAGCAATGGAGGCTGACTGATGAAGTTGAGTGTCATCGGCAAAGCTTTCGTGCAACATGGCGTGACCATCGATGACATCGGACACAGGAGAGGCATACAGCACAAAGAGGACTGGGCCTAGCACAGAACCCTGCGGTACACCGTACTTCAGGGGTGACAAGTCAGAATAAACACCATTCACACAAACTCTCAATGTACGGTCAGTCAGATAAGAAGCGATCCATGCAAGTGCAGTGCCACGAATACCAAAAGAAATTTCAAGTCTGCTCAAGAGGATAGAGTGGTCGATAGTATCAAAAGCAGCTGATAAGTCTAAGAGAGCAAGAACAGATATTTTATCATCATCCAGTCCAGAAAGGAGATCATTTACAATCCGGACAAGGGCCGTTTCACAACTATGACCATGCCTATAAGCTGACTGATGGGCATTAAGTAAACTATTTCTTTCTAGATGGGCCAAGAGTTGCGACAGCACGATCCTTTCAAGCAGTTTTGACAAAAATGACAAATTTGAGACAGGGCGATAA
This sequence comes from Monoplex corrugatus, assembly GCA_030674185.1. NCBI lineage: Eukaryota > Metazoa > Mollusca > Gastropoda > Littorinimorpha > Ranellidae > Monoplex > Monoplex corrugatus. The sequence continues at coordinate 79,977,864 of JAPXFY010000017.1, forward strand.
TTTTTCAAGCTATTTTGATCTAAGGAAGGCTTTTTGATGAGTGGACGTACAACTGCAGATTTGAAAATTTCAGGGAAAATGCCTGAGGACAAGGATGAGTTCATGACATAAGTAATATGTGGCAGCAGAACATCAAGACATTCAAAAAGCAGAGAGGAAGGAATAGGATCAAGTTCACAGATTTAGGGCTAGAACTCATACACACTTTCCTCACAAACTCCTCTGTCACCGGCTGAAAACAATGCAAGTCGGGACCATTGTACACATGTTCCGGAATGGGTGAAGATGGTATGACACATGAGTCTAGGTTTTCGCGGATAAGGGCTATCTTGCCAGTGAAGTAGTCCAAAAATTTTTGAGGCAGTTCTTGCACCGTAAACACTGTGGGGAGAGGAGTGCTGTTTGTTTTTCCAAGCAGATTATTACTCAAATTAAATAGCTGTTTGGCTGTGGTGCATGCAAGGAATTTCGCGGAATAAAAGGTGGACTTAGCAGTGTCAACGATGAAAGTGACATGGTTCCTAGCAGATTTAAAAATTTGCTTATCAACAGTTAAGCCTGTAGCATGGCTGCGTCTTTCAGCTCTTCTCTCTCCCGCTTTGCTACTAAAAGTTCTGGTCCTACATCATTAAACCACGGTGACGGAGGACGACTGGTGACAAGGCGCTGAGTCGATGGGGCATGAGGAAGATTAGGAAAAGACAGGCAACATTTATAGGCCATTTTATGAGGAAGGGGGATTTGGAGCACCTGGTCACAACGGGAAAGCTGGAGGGAAAGAGAGCACCGGGTAGACCCAGGGAGAAAATGCTGGACGGACTTGCAGAGTGGCTGGGGACGAGGGGGGGTGGGAGAGATGCTAGGGGCAACAAGAGATAGAGACAGATGGAAGTCCATGATCGCCAACGCCATGCGGCAGGGCACCTGATGATGATGATGATGATGAGATATTTGAAATGTTGGACATGTTCTGTTTTATTTATGTGAATGTGTGCATGTTCCTGGCCATCTTTTCTTGCCATGTGCGTGACTTTGGGTTTTTTGTTTTTTTTAGCATTCAGTTTCAATCCTGCCCTGCAACCCGCTGCACCTGCTCGGTAGAGAATTCTCTTCATGCTTGTGATGTTATCTGCTGTTAACCCTTTGACTTCTGCACTCTGTCCACCAGCACCCTGTATTGCCAACTATGCTGGCAAAGCAAAAACTTAACCCTTAGACTCCCTCACCCAATGGATAGGGTGAGAGAGTGTAAGGGTTAAGTTTTTGTAGTTGAACCAGTCGCTGTGGTATTGTGGTCAGTGCAATGGACTACCGACCGGAAGGTTGTGGGTGCGAATCCCCATTACTCCCTTCAGAAATCGTGGGATTTTTTCGGCTCTAACCGGCTCCTACCCAGAGTTGGGCATGCTATGGGTTCATTGGGAAGACTGGGACCACACGGTCGAGTCTCATCCACTTCACGGATGTGTCATTGAGGGTGTTGCTCAAATCTTCCGACCACCACCACAGGTGTCTGTATCTCTCAGGCCTGGTTGACGCCAGGATATATATGATAGTAAATGTATGATAGTAAGCTTAGAGTATAGCCCTGTCACGCAGTCTCAATCCTAGATGGAACTCCATAGCATCATGATTATCATCCTCATCGACATCATCGTCATTGCATTGTTAAAAAAAAAAGTGTCAGCTTCTGTGGCCATTAAGGTGGCGCAGAAAATGGGACGAACATAAAACAACAAAACAAAAAAAGGTGAGTGCACAGGTAACCTCTCTGAGTGCGATGATCAAAAAAAAAAAAAAAAGGAATACTTTTCGCAGTTGGTGGAAAGGGGAATTGGAGCACCTGTTCACAACAGGAAAGCTGGAGGGAAAGAGAACACCAGGTAGACCCAGGGAGAAAATATTGGACGGACTTGCAGAGTGGCTGAAGAGATGCTTGAGGCAACAAGGGATAGAAACAGATGGAAGGCCATGATCGCCAAGGCCATGTGGCAAGGCACCTGATGATGATGGATGGGGTGCAGGAGTCAAAGGGTTAATGTGGCTTTAAAGGTGGCGCAGAAATAATACATAGTGTTGTTGTTTGTTGTTTGTTGCCCAGGCAACAAGAAGTTCTTGATGGGGGACAAGCCATGTGAGGAGGACTGTGCCATGTTTGGTTTGCTGGCCCAGGTCTACTGGCAACTGCCGGACACAGCTGCTTCTGATATGTTTAAACAAGGTGTGTGTGTGTGTGTGTGTGTGTGTGTGTGTGTGTGTGTGTGTGTGTGTGTGTGTGTGTGTGTGTGTGTGTGTGTGTGTTGTGTGTGTGTTGTGGTGTGTGTGTGTGTGTTGTGGGTGTGTGTGTGTTGTGGTGTGTTTAGGTGTTGTGTGTGTGTGTGTGTGTGGTGTGTGTGTGTGTATGTGTGTTTGTGTGTGTGTTGTGCGTGTGTGATGTGTGTGTTGTGTGTGTGTGTGTGTGTGTGTGTGTGTGTGTGTGTGTGTTTATGTGTGTGCGTTGTGTGTGTGTTGTGGTGTGTGTGTGTGTGTGTGTGTGTGTGTGTGTGTGTGTGTGTGTGTGTGTGTGTGTTGTGTGTGTGTGTGTGTGTTTGTTGTGTGTGTTGTGTGTGTGTGTGGTGTGTGTGTATGTGTGTGTGTGTGTTTGTTGTGTGTGTTTGTGTGTTGTGTGTGTGTGTGTTGCTGTTGTGTGTTGTGTGTTGTGTGTGTGTGTGTGTGTGTGTGTGTGTGTGTGTGTGTGTGTGTTGTGGTGTGTGTTTTGTTTGTGTGGTATGTGTGTGTGTGTGTGTGTTTGTGGGGGGTGGGGATTGGGGTTGTGTTGTGTGTGTGTCCCTGGTCTACTGGCAACTGGCGGACACAGCTGCTTCTGGTATGTTTAAACAAGGTGTGTGTGTGTGTGCGGGGGTGGGTGGGTGTGATGTGTGTTGTGGTGTGTGTGTGTGTGTGTGTGTATGCATGTGTGTGTGTGCGTGCATGTGCGTGCGTGTGCGTGTGCAGGCATGCGCGCGTGTGTGTGTGTGTGTATGTGTGCGTGCATGTGCATGTGTGTGCGTACACAGATCACCATCTCAGTTCTTACTGTGCACAACACCTTGTTGTAGAGGGGTCATTTTCGACTTTAATGTCTTTCTCAAGTAAAATCAGAATGATCTCACCATCTCAGAATATCATCCATCATCATCTTCTATTGGCCCCATCCCTCATTTCCCTGGGATCAATATCCCCATTGTCCATATGACCAGATGTGGGTGTATATGTGCATATGGGTCGTTCTCTGAAAACATGCAGTGAAAGTGTGACATAACCACTGAATGCATGCGACTTGCGTGGAAAATCGGGGTCTCAGAAAACTGTCAATGCTATCCTCCAACGACTTCAACACTAACCATTTCTACACAGATTTAATAATTATGAGCATTGTTTATAATTTGTCTACTTTGAAAGGAGTGCAGAGGTCAATATATCTTACCTTGACGGTCGAAATGCGCTCTGTGAAGGAATCAATGCACGGTCACTACATTTCACACACGTGGTGAGACGATGACTTCCATGTGAATCCTCACACAGCATCAGACAGGAAATAGGAACCTAATCACACTGTTATCTTTCCGCCATCCAAAAATAGAAGTAGGTCAAAAATAAAGTTCCAAGGGCTTCTGTGTCAACTTCAGGGGTTTTGAAAATGTGTTCGGTTGCTACGTTCAAAATTTGAAATGATGATGGGTAAGATTTTGAAATAACGAATAAGTCATGTTTGCAAGTCTGTAATTGTCAAAAAGATATGCTGCGTAGGAACTCGAAATGCCTGAGAATACTCCAGTGTAAGTAGTTCCGAACACATTGTTGACATGTGTTCGGGGATACCAAATCTATTTCTGCATGATCCAGAGTAACGAAGCGATGCGACCGTTATACTTTTTTGGTTGCAAAATCACTCACACAATACTGCATGATCATTATTTTTCACACATTGCATACAAAGCCGTATATATACCACACACACCCAAAACAATTATTGTCAGGAATGTGTCTTTAATAAACAGCAACAATGGTTTGACTTGGCCCACTATCAGCATGTCACAAATCAGGTAGCGGGACTTTTTCGAACATAACATCAAATAAGCTAACAACACAATCAACAAACACCACATTTTTAAAGAATGTATTTATTTGATATATACTACACGTCATTATTGAAGGGCCAGGAACGTTTTTGAGTCAATTTTTGAAAGGAGAAATAACCTATTTTCTCTTACTCTTTTCTCCAATTCGTTGCCGTAACTGAATGGATAAGAGCTCAGACAACATTGCAGTTTCCTTTTGGCACGTGTTTGGTGATTTGCCGATTTGCAATGGGCGGCCCAAGGAAGACAATTTCCACACGAAATTGTCGAATCTTCAGCAGGGTCTCTCTGACGACGCAGGCAAGGTAGCGACAAAATTCGCTTTGCACGTGCAAGGCAAGCCCTTTTTGAACACTACTCCAGCCAAAGTTGCCCGCAGACGAGGATAAAAAGTACCCGTTCTTGGTTCGTTTTAACCATGCTTGCAAGACGACGGATGACGGATGAGCAGCGGGGAGAGCCCTCGCTCTGCTTGATGAAGGCCTAGCGCAGCGGGAAGTTGCTAGACGACTTGAAGTGTCGCATTCCACAATCCAGAGACTGCTGGAGCGCTTCAATGAGACTGGAGCAGTCCAGGAAAGGCGTCACACGGGTCGACCCAGAGTAACGACAAGACAGCAAGACCGCTACCTTGCCCTCTCCGTCCTGAGGGAAAGGGCATCCACTGCGGTGACCTTGAGGGGTCAGCTGAGGGACGCAACAGGTGCTAACATCAGCTGCAGCACGGTGAGAAAACGGCTACATGAGGCAAACTTGAGGTCACGGAGACCGGCCGTCCGACCCGTGCTGTCACCGGTCAACAGAGTGCGCCGCATGACCTGGGCCAGGGAGCACGTGACCTGGACAAGGCAACAGTGGGCCCGGGTCTTGTTTTCGGATGAGTCCAGTTCACCCTGACCTTTAACGATGGCCGGGCTCGGGTGTGGCGACGTGAAGGGAGAGGTTCGCTGACGCCACTGTCCAAGAGCATAACCGGTACGGCTGCGGGTCGGTGATGGCATGAGCCGTGGTACCCGGACCCCCCTGCTCCCCATTGACGGCATCCTGAACGGGGTCCGGTACCGGGACGAGGTTCTGGCGGCCGTGGCACTGCCTGCGCTTGTGGACCTTGGTCAAGGCGCCATCTTCCAGGACGACAATGCACCTGCGCATCGAGCACGCCTTGTGACCGACTTCCTGGAGCAGCATGAAGTCGTCCGTATGGCCTGGCCAGCGTGCTCACCTGACCTGAACCCAATTGAACACCTCTGGGATGTGCTCGGGAGGCGCATCAGGGACAACCACCCCCCACCGGGCACCCTGGCCAGGCTGGTCGACATCCTGCAGATCGAGTGGGCGGCCATCCCTCAGGACACACTCCGTACCCTTGTGGGGTCGATGCATCGGCGCTGTGAAGCATGCATCCAGGCTCGGGGCGGACACACGCGATATTGAAAACAGATTGGCCAAATCTGACACTTTTGTTTTTGAAAAGGGGGGGATGTTCCTTTAAATGCATGTGCTGTTCACTAATGGGTCATTGTGCTAATTTCTTTTTCCAAAACAGGTGTGGAAATGATGAAATAAAACATAGAATCAATTCTAAACATTGTCAATTATTTCAACTTAAAATTAGAGAGGAAGGAAGAAGTGGCCCTTAAATTATGATTAGGAGTATATATACATTAAATGGCAAACAGGCAAAAGAGTGTAGGATTTATCTATTTTGATTTATAGGCTACAAAAGTAGGTCACCCTAGCCACTACACATCTCCAGAGAACGACCCATATGCCTATGTGTTTGTGAGAATGAAAGAGAATAAGACTATGCTTTGTATTGTCAGCCCTATTATAATGTACATGTATGGGTGTACGTAGATGAATGTATCATTGTATGTTTGTGTCTTGAGTTTTGTCATTGTGTGCGTTTGTGTGATTGTAATTACTGTTTTGATTTTTTTTAATAAATGCTCAGTTTTCGAATAATATGGTATAAACAGTATGACAATGATGATGATGTTGGTGGTTTTTTTTTTATAGTTTTATTGATGCTGTTGTTATGATTATCTGTAACAAAAATAATGAGAATGGCAGTGGTCTCTTTATTCTGTTTCTCACTTGGTTTGGGTCTGCAGTGAGTAATCACAGTTGTTAGTTGGGGACAGGGGTTGGGGGCTCAGTAGGCAGGTTAGTAAGTTAGGTCAGAATGAGCACTGTTGAACTTCATAAACAATGTGATGAACATGCATTGTGGGAAAAGACATAAATGATGTGATGAATATGCATTGTGGGAAAAAAACTTAAATGATATGATGAACATACAATGTAGGAAAAGACATAATGTGATGAACATACAATGTAGGAAAAGACATAAACGATGTGATGAACATACAATGTAGGAAAAGACATAATGTGATGAACATACAATGTAGGAAAAGACATAAACGATGTGATGAACATACAATGTAGGAAAAGACATAAACGATGTGATGAACATACAATGTAGGAAAAGACATAATGTGATGAACATACAATGTAGGAAAAGACATAAACAATGTGATGAACATACAATGTAGGAAAAGACATAAATGTGATGAACATACAATGTAGGAAAAGACATAAATGTGAGGAACATACAATGTAGGAAAAGACATAAACAATGTGATGAACATACAATGTAGGAAAAGACATAAACAATGTGTTGAACATACAATGTAGGAAAAGACATAATGTGATGAACATACAATGTAGGAAAAGACATAAACAATGTGATGAACATACAATGTAGGAAAAGACATAAACAATGTGATGAACATACAATGTAGGAAAAGACATAATGTGATGAACATACAATGTAGGAAAAGACATAAATGTGATGAACATACAATGTAGGAAAAGACATAAACAATGTGATGAACATACAATGTAGGAAAAGACATAAACAATGTGATGAACATACAATGTAGGAAAAGACATAAACAGTGTGATGAACATACAATGTAGGAAAAGACATAATGTGATGAACATACAATGTAGGAAAAGACATAAACAATGTGATGAACATACAATGTAGGAAAAGACATAAATGTGATGAACATACAATGTAGGAAAAGACATAAATGTGATGAACATACAATGTAGGAAAAGACATAAACAATGTGATCAACATACAATATAGGAAAAGACATAATGTGATGAACATACAATGTAGGAAAAGACATAATGTGATGAACATACAATGTAGGAAAAGACATAAACAATGTGATGAACATACAATGTAGGAAAAGACATAAACAATGTGATGAACATACAATGTAGGAAAAGACATAAACAATGTGTTGAACATACAATGTAGGAAAAGACATAATGTGATGAACATACAATGTAGGAAAAGACATAAACAATGTGATGAACATACAATGTAGGAAAAGACATAAACAATGTGATGAACATACAATGTAGGAAAAGACATAAACGATGTGATGAACATACAATGTAGGAAAAGACATAAATGATGTGATGAACATACAATGTAGGAAAAGACATAAATGATGTGATGAACATACAATGTAGGAAAAGACATAAACAATGTGATGAACATACAATGTAGGAAAAGACACAAACAGTGTCATGAACATACAATGTAGGAAAAGACATAAATGTAGGAAAAGACATAAATGTGATGAACATACAATGTAGGAAAAGACACAAACAATGTGATGAACATACAATGTAGGAAAAGACATAATGTGATGAACATACAATGTAGGAAAAGACATAAACAATGTGATGAACATACAATGTAGGAAAAGACATAAACAATGTGATGAACATACAATGTAGGAAAAGACATAAACGATGTGATGAACATACAATGTAGGAAAAGACATAAATGATGTGATGAACATACAATGTAGGAAAAGACATAAATGATGTGATGAACATACAATGTAGGAAAAGACATAAACGATGTGATGAACATACAATGTAGGAAAAGACACAAACAGTGTCATGAACATACAATGTAGGAAAAGACATAAATGTAGGAAAAGACATAAATGTGATGAACATACAATGTAGGAAAAGACACAAACAATGTGATGAACATACAATGTAGGAAAAGACATAAATGTAGGAAAAGACATAAATGTGATGAACATACAATGTAGGAAAAGACATAAATGATGTGATGAACATACAATGTAGGAAAAGACATAAATGATCTGATGAACATACAATGTAGGAAAAGACATAAATGTGATGAACATACAATGTAGGAAAAGACATAAATGTGATGAACATACAATGTAGGAAAAGACATAAACAATGTGATGAACATACAATGTGGGAAAAGACATAAACAATGTGATGAACATACAATGTAGGAAAAGACATAATGTGATGAACATACAATGTAGAAAAAGACATAATGTGATGAACATACAATGTAGGAAAAGACATAAATGTGATGAACATACAATGTAGGAAAAGACATAAATGTGATGAACATACAATGTAGGAAAAGACATAAACAATGTGATCAACATACAATATAGGAAAAGACATAATGTGATGAACATACAATGTAGGAAAAGACATAATGTGATGAACATACAATGTAGGAAAAGACATAAACAATGTGATGAACATACAATGTAGGAAAAGACATAAACAATGTGATGAACATACAATGTAGGAGCAGACATAATGTGATGAACATACAATGTAGGAAAAGACATAAACAATGTGATGAACATACAATGTAGGAAAAGACATAAACAATGTGATGAACATACAATGTAGGAAAAGACATAAACGTGATGAACATACAATGTAGGAAAAGACATAAACGATGTGATGAACATACAATGTAGGAAAAGACATAAACAATGTGATGAACATACAATGTAGGAAAAGACATAAACAATGTGATGAACATACAATGTAGGAAAAGACATAAACAATGTGATGAACATACAATGTAGGAAAAGACATAACAATGTGATGAACATACAATGTAGGAAAAGACATAAACGATGTGATGAACATACAATGTAGGAAAAGACATAAACAATGTGATGAACATACAATGTAGGAAAAGACATAAATGATCTCATGAACATACAATGTAGGAAAAGACATAAACAATGTGATGAACATACAATGTAGGAAAAGACATAAACAATGTGATGAACATACAATGTAGGAAAAGACATAAACAATGTGATGAACATACAATGTAGGAAAAGACATAAACAATGTGATGAACATACAATGTAGGAAAAGACATAAACAATGTGATGAACATACAATGTAGGAAAAGACATAAATAATGTGATGAACATACAATGTAGGAAAAGACATAAACAATGTGATCAACATACAATGTAGGAAAAGACATAAACGATGTGATCAACATACAATGTAGGAAAAGACATAATGTGATGAACATACAATGTAGGAAAAGACATAAATGTGATGAACATACAATGTAGGAAAAGACATAAATGTGATGAACATACAATGTAGGAAAAGACATAAACGTGATGAACATACAATGTAGGAAAAGACATAAACAATGTGATGAACATACAATGTAGGAAAAGACATAAACAATGTGATCAACATACTATGTAGGAAAAGACATAAACGTGTTGTGATGACATCATCAGTAGGAATTGCTTTTGTGGTGAACATCTGATTTGCTTTTGTTGAACATCAATACTATGAATTGCTTTTATTGGGGCATCACTATGAATTGCTATTATGTGATCATCATTAGGAAGCATTTTTTGGAATCATCTATGAGAATAGCTTTTTTGATCATCACTAGAATTGACTTTTTTTGGATCATCACTATGAATTGCTTTTTTTGGGATCATCTTATGAATTGCTTTTTTTGGAATCACTACAATTGTTTGGGACATTAGAATTGTTTGTGGATCATCTCTATGAATTGCTTTTGTTGGACTTTACTTAGAAAGCTTTTGTTGAATCATACATGAATTGCTTTTTTTGACATCTCTTGAATTCTTTTTTGTGGTGTTGTTACTATTGAATAGCTATTGTTGGATCATCATGTGAATGCATTTGCTGGGATCATCTGTAGAATGCTTTGTGGATCATCTCTGTGAATTGCTTTGTTGGATATCATCATGTGAATTGCTATTTGTTGGATCATCTCTTGAATTGCTTTGTGTTTGGGATCATCTCTTGAATTGCTTTTGTGGGACATTGAATTGCTTTTGTTGGATCATACTATGAATTGCTTTGTTGGATCATTAGTATGAATTGCTTTGGGAAACATTACTATGAATTGCTTGTGGGTATTATATAATTGCTTTTTTGGATCATTATATGAATTGCTTTGTTGGGACTCTATTGTTTTTGGACACTTATGAATTGCTTTGTGTTGGGATCATTAATGAATGCTTTTGTTGGATCATGCATGAATTGCTTTTGTTGGGATCATTGCTATGAATTGCTTTTGTGGATGTTTACTATGAATTGCTTTTTTGATCATCATATGATTGCTTTGTTGGATCATAATTATGAATTGCTTTTTGGATGTGTGCAGATTTCCCAGCCTGGTTTCTTATGGAGCGTATGAGGGACACCTTTTGGCCTGACTGGGTGGAATGCACGACCCAAGGGGGAACAGTCAAGGCCACCCGCTAGAGAAATCCAGCTTGTGGCTGTTCGCTTGGAAAGAGGAAAGACATACAAAGAAATAGTCTCTTGCTTTGCTGTATTGTAGCGATCTATGAAAAGTAAGATGATGTTAGTCCCTTTGCATAAGTGATTGTAAAATCATATCATATGTCATTTTGACATCACAACATATGTCGTCGTTGAAATCACGTCATAAGTGATTTGAAATCACAACATAATTATGTCATTGTCAAATCACAACATATGCCATTGTGAAATCACAACCTGAGTGATAATGAAATCACAACACAAGTTCTACAGCAACGGAGCAGCGAAGGGATCAACGTATTCTATTTCTTTTGTCTTCATGATGTGCAGTCTTCAAGGGCATGGCATCAGAATTTTTCTCATCTTCGCTTCTGCTGTAGATTGTCACTGAAGTGACAAAGGACAAAATCTGTATTTGTCTGATTTATATGCCCATATTTTTGTAGTAATTAGATGAGTGTATTCCTGTGGAACATACATAATTAGGTCGTAGAGAATAGTTAGCAGTTGCTCATTCTATATTTGACTTTTTTGGTTTTCTTGTTTTTGTTTTGTTTTAGTTTGTTTTGTTGTTTGTTGGTGTGATGGCACTACATTTGTATTGGAATAGATTTTTAAAATTCTTTCTTTGAGATAGATTTAAACAATTCTTTCCTTTATAGTTAGAGAAGAAAACTTTCACAGAATGGCTGTGCTAAGAATCTGATTTTTTGTTTTAATGAAAATTGTATTTTTCATCTTTTTATTTACATCCAGTTGGTTCACATTAGAAATTATATATGGCTATTTACATACATATGTGCATATATACATACATACATACGTACGACATACATACATACGTGCATACGTGGACAGAATGGTCAGCACCAGGGGCATCTTCTTAGATTTTGTGTGCAAGTGCATTTATATGTGTATTTAATTTTCTTCACCTCTCTTTCCTGTTGAAATATTGTGTGTATATTGAAAAGGTTATAGCCCTGATATGGCTGTGCGCGGTCAGTTGGGCTTTGAACAACAATAACAATAACAATGAATTAGTTTCATCTGAAACCATTTTAGTTTAACCTCTGTAATTTTATAAACTTTTTTAAACACAATTTTCCTGTTTGTGTCACTGTTAAAATTATCATTACATTTTGTAATTTGTGTCACTGTCAAAATCAGCGTTCCATTCGTACAGAATGTTGGTCTTGATATTATTTTGTCTCAGGAATGCATTGATACATGTACTTAGTTTTCTTTTCCTTTTTATTCTAGTTGAAATATTGTGGATGTTTGGAAACATGTATAGCCCTGATATGGATCTATGCAGTTGGCTGGGCTTTAACAAAAATAACAATAACAATAACAAGGTGTTATGATAGTCTTTCATGTTAATATTCAGTGTATATATATATATATATATATATATACATGTATACACACACACACACACACACACACATATATCTATACATATCTCTCTCTCATCTCTCTCTCTATAATATATATATATATATATATATATATTTATTATTATATATATATGTATATATATATAATATATATATATATATATATATATATACATACATATATATATATGTATGTATATATGTAATATATATATATGTATATATATACATATATATATATATACTATATATATATATAATACATATATATATATACATACATATACGTATATCTATCTATCTATCTATCTTTCTATTCTTCTCTCTCTCTCTCTCCTCTCTCTCTCTCTCTCTCTCTCTCTCTCTCTATATATATATATATATATATATATATATATATATATAATATATATATATATATACATACATACATACATATACATATATATATCAGCTTCAGAGGTTATGGCAGTTCATTGTGAATTGTTAATGGTAATGATATGCTTTTTCATAGAGTCTTTCTTGCTTGAATATATATTTTATGTGACACAGAGTCTGAACAAATTCCATATTTTTGCTTCAAATTTTGAAAAGTCATGTAGGTGCCATCTAGATTCAGAATGCTGGCAACATTATGCATCCCTTTTACAGACCACGATGTACAGTATGTTATGTTTTTCACAATATTTTATGTTTTTATAATGAATTCTGTTTCTGGCTCCTGTGATATTTCTGTATGTATTTCCTTGCTGAAATGGTAAGCGTGAACCAGTTGCCGTGGTGTAGTGGTTAACGCAACAGACGACCAGCTGGGAGGTTGAGGGTTCAAATCCCCATCAGTCCCTTCAAAACTATATCAGTGTGGGATTTTTCCGCTCTAACCAGCTCCTACCCAGAGTTGGGTATGCTATGGGCTCATTGGGAAGACTGGGACCAACACGGTCGAGTCTCATTTACTTCACAGATGCGTCATTGAGGGTGTTGCTCAAATCTTCTGACCAGCACCGCAGGTGTCTGTATCTCTCAGGCCTGGTTGATGTCAGGATATATTATGATAGTAAGCATAGAGTACAGCCCTGTCACGCAGTCTCACTCCTAAATGGAACTTTATAGCATCATGATTATCATCCTCATCATCATCGCATTGTAAAAAAACAAAATGTGCCAGCTTCTGTGGCCATTGAGATTTCATAGAAAAATGGGATGAGAAAAAAAATGAGCACAAAGGTAACCTCTCTGAGTGCGATGATCCTTGGAAAAAAAAATGTAGGCGTGAAGCACATGAATTCAAAATGTCTCCTCAAGTTTTTCCTGCAAACTGGAAGTAAGCGGCGCCATGACAGTACTTTGGGGTTGTTATGAGATATGAAATATTTCCAATTCATTTGTGACTACTTTTTTTCTTATTTTTCTTGTCCATTTATGTTTTGGTGCTTTGAGATATTGTTTTAAAATGACTTTTCTAGGACCTGGTATCTGTCTTGTTTTCTTTTTGCTCTTTTCCTATTTATGCAATCATTTTGTTTTTCATACAAATTCGAACAGTTTTTTTTTAATGTCAAGCGTATGGTTTGATGGACTAACCCTTTGCCTCCTGATCCTGTCCACCAGCATCCTACATTGTCAGCCATGCTAGCAAAGCAAAACTTAACCCTTTGAATCCCTCACCCTGTCCACAGCATCTACATCACACCATACTACAAGCAGAAACTTAACCCTTGAATCCCTCACCTGTCCACAGCATCCTACATCATCAACCATACTAGCAAAGCAGAAACTTAACCCTTTGAATCCCTCACCCTGTCCACAGCATCCTACATCATCAACCATACTAGCAAAGCAAAAACTTAACCCTTTGACTCCCTCACCCTATCCACCAGCTTCCTGCAGGAAGCTGGTGGATAGGTGAAGGAGTCAAAGGGTTAAGTTTTTTGCAGTTGGTGAATAGGGTGTGGGATCCAAAGGGTTAAATGAACGATGTTTTATAATGTGAATGATGTGAGAACAGCTGTTTTTCCCTGTGGGTTTATTTGGTGTTTTCACCAATGTTATATGTCTCACACCTGTCTCACCTGTCGGCGTCACAGAGTTCGGTGTTGGCCGCCGCACTTTTTGACACCATCACCACCTCCAGGACGCTCTGTCTCGGCTTTTGTGGACAATTTCTTGAATATTTAGGCCACTGATTTTGATTGTGTTCTGATAATATCTTGAATATTTAGGCCATGATTTTAGTTGTGTTCTCGAGATTTGAGGTCTACCTTTCTTCCTTTTTTGCCACTGATTTTCCTTGGTTGCCATGAGGTCCGTGTTCTTGCTACGTGACACATGGCCAGTGTGTTTTAGTCGTCTCTTGTTGATGTCTGCTAGTAGTTTTCTGGTGGTGTCAAGTTCTTCCAGGACACTTTCATTAGTTCTTCTATCTGTCCATTTGACACGTAGTAGTCTCCTATAAAACACAGACACACACACGCACAGACACACACACAGACACACGCACAAACACACACACACACACACACACACACACACACACACACACACACACACACACACACACACACACACACACACACACTTAAGCACATACACATGCAAGCATACACATGCATACAAATACACATGAACACAGACATGCAGACATGCATACACACACACACACGTACACACATACATACACACATACATTCATACTCACAAGCACACGCACACATTAATTACAGGGTCTTTCTTTAACCTACGTCTCTCCAATCTTTTCAAACGATATAAATGCTGTTATTCCTTGATTTCCTTACACATTTACTACTGTCATATATTATTGACATACAGATGTGTTCTTTTTCAGTGTTTTCATTTCCCCTGTGGGGATGCTGGGGGCTCTTTCAGTATAAATAGTATCCACCATTTCTGGAAATTCTGTCTAGAAATTCTGTACTGGAAAATTCCTCTTTTTTGTCACTCCCTTTGTTTTTCTCCTTGCTTCTGTGCTTTCTGTCATTTTTTCCTTTCATTTTCTGCCTTGGTGGTCCATTCTCCTGTATGTGTTTGATAAAGTCTTTCGTACTTTCTCTCAGGATTGATAATTGGGTACATGTATTGAGTGCATTTTTGGCTCTAGGGAGGTGAGATATGCAGAAGCAATTTTAGGTAATTTATGCCCGTTTTTATATGTTTTGGTGTCCTTAGGTATGTTTAAATTTGTATTCAGGTGTGTTTTTTAAATCCCCTGTGCGATAAATTGGACGGAGTGGTCAACGCTGATGCCATGTCTTTAGACTATGTGCAAGAATGCATTGATATGCCTTTTTAATTTTCTTCTCTTTTTTTTTTCCTGTTGAAGTTTTGTATGTTCTGAAGCGGCCATAGCCCTGATATAGCTCTGCGCAGTCAGCTGGGCTTTAACCCTTTCACATTTGCTTTGCTAGATGTAAAGCTAGCTCCTAGTATTCGCATTCGAATGTAGCACAGCGTCAGTACAAAGTCTTTCAGTAGTGAATGGAAAGTTCCTTGCATCCTAGAATGCTCGTACTATTTTTAGAACATTTAACGCGAGACTGACCAAGATTCTAACCACACACGCAATAAGACAGCAAGTCCAGTAGTGATGGAAATTCCCCACACATGTGCTGGAAAAGGTCGGGCGATCTCAACCGCTACGAACGGATCGGTACATTCTTCCCCAGGGTGGTTACTGGCTTTGTGAACAGCTAAGGGTTAATTAATTAAACAACAATAACAATAACAATAACTGTTTATCATTTGGGTATTTTCCCTGCATATACATGATATACCTGTTTTGACTGTTTTGAATTCCAGTGGCCATATCGACAACAGGATGGCAATGTTTATTTGATCAAAGAACCAGCTGTCTGTTGTGCATTTTATACAGTTTTACATGGAAGTTGTGTTATTAACCCTTTGACTCCTGCACCCTGTCCATCAGCATCATGCTTTGCTAGCAAAGCAAAAACTTAACCCTTTGACTCCTTCACCCTATCCACCAGGTTCCTGAGTTGGTGGATAGGTTGCAGGAGTCAGGGGGTTAACTATGCTGTTATGTTCCTTATGCTCAAAGAGTCAGATGTCTTTTGGGCCTTTTATACAATTGTGTTATTGATAGTGTTGTTATGGTCCTTAAGTTGTGTTATTAATAGTGTTGTTATGTTCTTTATGCACAAAGAATCAGTTGTCTATTGTGCCTTTTATACTGTTGTGATATCAACATTGTTGTTAGTTCATTATGCACAAAGAATCGGCTGTCTATTGTGCCTTTTATACTGTTGTGATATCAACATTGTTGTTAGTTCATTATGCACAAAGAATCAGGCTGTCTATTTACCTTTTATACTGTTGTGTATATGTGTCATGCCAACGAATCCTGTCAACCTTAATACCCGTGTGGTGCGCTTCAACGACCTGGCACACCAATACCTGGGAGCAGCTGACAACGGAGCAAACTGGCGAGAGCAAGCTGACCATGGAGCTGAAAAAAAACGAAGAAGCTGCGACACGCACAACGTAGCGATCTCAAGTTTTACAGTTGCACCAACCCACGTTTGCCCTACGTGTGGGCGAGCCTTCTTGGCCCAGATTGGCCTCACCAGTCACCTCCGGACCCTCAATCCCATGGGGTTGCCGGGGTCTCTTTCAGTATAAATAGTATCCCCCACCTTCTGGAAATTCTGTGCTAGAAATTTCCTCTTTTCTGTCACACTCTTTGTTTCTGCCTTGTTGCTTTGCTTTCTGTCATTTCTACTTATTTTTCTGCCTTAATGGTCCATTCACTGTATTTATTTGATAAAGTCTTACGTGATTTTTCTTCAGATTGATAATTGGGTACATGTATTAAGTGCATTTTTGGCTTTAAGGAGGTGAGATATGCGGAAGCAATTTTAGGTAATTTATGCCCGTTTTTATATATGTTTTGGTGTCCTTATGTATGCTTATATTTGTATTCAGATGTGTTTTTTAAATCTCCCCTGTGCGATAAATCGAATGGAATGGTCCTACGCTGGGGGCATGTCCTTAGATTATGTGCGCGAATGCATTGACATGTGTACTTGTACTTAATTTTCTTTTCTGTTTTTTTTTCTCTCTTTTTGAAGTTTTGTGTGTTTTGAAGCAGTTATAGAATCTAGCCCTGATATGGCTCTGCGCAGTCGGCTGAACTTTAAACAACAATAAAGAAAGAAAAAAGGACCCACAATCGCCAATCCCCCAGTCAAAACTTAAGTTGTCTTCTTCAACAAGACAGGACGAACAACAATAACAACAGTAGTCTTGTGTACCTTATTGTCAAAGGCTCAGCTGTCTATTGTATCTTTTATACAGTTGTGTTATTATTAGTGTTAATTATTTACGTTCACCCTTTCCCTGCCACCTTTTATAAACAAAGAATATTGATAGTAGTATAAAAAAAAAAGAAAAAAACAGTGCGTGAGTACACTTAGATTTGAATTGTCAAGATTTGGCACCATGTAAATACTATAGTTTATTAGTAGTAGT
Source organism: Monoplex corrugatus (assembly GCA_030674185.1). Lineage (NCBI taxonomy): Eukaryota > Metazoa > Mollusca > Gastropoda > Littorinimorpha > Ranellidae > Monoplex > Monoplex corrugatus. The sequence continues at coordinate 79,995,565 of JAPXFY010000017.1, forward strand.
AGTAGCTAGTAGTAGTATTGTTGTTGTTGTTGTTATTGCTGTTGTTATTGTTATTGTTATTATCATTATTGTTGTTGTTATTGTTCTTATTGTTGTTATTATTATTGTTGTTATTATTATTATTGTTGTTGTTGTTATTATTGTTGTCGTTATTATTGTTGTTGTTATTATTGTTGTTGTTATTATTGTTATTATTGTTATTGTTATTATCATTATGTTGTTGTTATTGTTATTATTGTTGTTGTTATTATTATTATTGTTGTTGTTATTATTATTGTTGTTGTTGTTATTATTGTTGTTGTTATTATTGTTGTTATTATTGTTGTTGTTATTGTTGTTATTATTATTATTGTTGTTATTGTTATTACGTTGTTATCATTATTATTGTTGTTATTGTTATTCTTGTTGTTGTTATTTCCTTGACAGTCCTTGCATTGTTATCATAATCAAGATATATTTTTTTCCAAACTTTTATTTAGATTTCTTTCTAGAAGCGTTCTTACAGTGTGCTAATTTTATTTGTTAGTGTTCAGATTGCCTGTTGCTGCCAGCTTTTTGACTGACTATTATGCTAATTCCATTGTTTTTATTTATGTAGTTATCATTTTCTTACATCCAATAAAGCATCTTTTTTCATTTTTTGCATCAATTTTATGTACTGTTTGATGGAAACTGTACGGTGATTGGGAACATTATTTTAGTATTAGAATTTGTATGCATTTTTTCAAAATAGTGAAATATGGTTTCTGTGCTGATTAGAAAAAAACCCACATTATTTAGATATTAGAATATGTGTGATGTTTTTAAAATAGGAAAATATGTATTCTGTACTGAAAGGAAAAAAAATTTAAATATTAGAAAATGTATGACATATTTGGATATATATTATGTATTCTGTACTGAAAATAATAAAAACTTTAAGCAGTGATGCTGTGTTGGCACTGAATGCTTTTACTCGTGTGTTTGTTTTGGAGTGAGTTGAGAAAGTGTGTTGTTTAATGTCATACACTATACCACATCAGACTAAAGCATTACCAATCCCCCCGTGGGGATGCTGGGGGCTCTTTCAGTGTAAATAGTATCCCCATCTTCTGGAAATTCTGTGCTAGACATTTCCTCTTTTCTGTCACTCTCTTTGTTTCTGCCTTGTTCCTTTGCTTTCTGTCATTTTTTCCTATCATTTTCTGCCTTGCTGGTCCATTCACCTGTACATGTATGTGTTCGATAAAGTCTTACGTACTTTCTCCTGGGATTGATAATTGGGTACGTGTATTAAGTGCATATTTGGCTGTAGAGAAATGAAATATCATTATCATCATCATCATTATCATTATCACCATCATCATCATCATCATGTGCCCTGCCGCATGCCGTTGACGACCAAGGCCCTCCACACAAATCTATCCCCTGTCGCTGCAAGTACATCTCCCACCCTCTCTGTCTTCAGCCACCCTGTAAGTCCGTCCAGTATTTTCTCCTTTTTGCGTGTTTTGGTTGGTTGTGGTGAAACGAGATATTCAGAAGCAATTTTGTGTAAACTAGTCCCATGTTTACAGGCCTACATGTTTAAGTATCCTTAGTTATGTTTGAATTTATATTTAGATATGTTTTTAAAATTCCCCATGTGATAAATTGGACGGAATGATCAATGCCAAGGGCATCTCCTTAGAATATGTGTGCGAATGCATTGATATGTCTACTTCTTTTCTTTTCTTTTTTTTTTTTTTTCGTGTTAAAGTATTGCGCATGTTTTGAAATAGTTATAGCCCTGATATGGTTTTATGCAGTCGGCTGGACTTTAAACAACAACAACAATAAGCATTACCATAGCTGGCAGGTTTCCTCTGTCTCGCCAGCTTTGTGATTTGATGCTTCTAGCCCCCACCCCCACCCCAACTCATACAAGCAGTGATCGTCATACTGAGGTAGCCCCTGAAATGGGTGGGAACGGAAAGGGAAGGAGGTTGATGTACTTGCAGCGACAAAAGGTAGATTCGTATGGAGGGCTATGATGCCAACTCCATGCGGCATTGACACAATGATGTTGATGTGAGTCTGTGCGTGTGTGTTTGTTTGTATGAGAGAGAGTGTGTGTGTGTTTGTATGAGAGAGAGTGTGTGTCTGTGTCTCTATATGTTTGTATAATAGAGAAAGAGAGAGAGAGAGTGTGTGTGTGTGTGTCTATATGTTTGTATGAGAGAGAGTGTGTGTGTATGTTTGTATGAGTGCTTGTGTGTGTGAATGCGTGCGCGTGTGTGTGTGAGTGCTTTGTGTGTGTGTGTATGAGTGCTTTGTGTGTGTGTGTGTCCCTGTGTCTGTGCATGTAAGCGTGTGCGCGCGTGCGTGTGTACGTATGTTTACGTGTGCACATGTGTGTGTGTTGATTTTTATCCTACGTCAGTTTATCGTCAGACAATGCAGGAATGTCTTGTCATGTATTGATCTGTAAAGACGCTTTTCTGTAGGTTTGTTCGTTCGTTCGTTCGTCTGATCGTTTGTTCGTTTGCTCGTTCGTTCGTTCTTTTTGTTTGTTCGTTCCTTCCTTGGTTTTTCTGTCTGTGTTGTTTGTTGTTTGTCTTAGTTCTTCTTAAATCTTAATAATATGAAATGTTGAACAGTTGGGGAGTAAAGTCATTACAAATAAGTCATCATCATCATCATCAGGTGCCCTGCCGCATGGCGTTGGCGACCATGGACTTCCAACCATCTCTATCTCTCGTTGCCCCCAGCATCTCCCCCACCCTCCTCATACCCAGCCACTCTGCAAGTCCGTCCAGCATTCTCTCCCTGGGTCTACCTGGTGCTCTCTTTCCCTCCAGCTTTCCCGTTGTGACCAGGTGCTCCAAATCCCTCTTCCTCATAAAATGGCCTATAAATGTTGCTTGTCTTTTCCTAATCTTCCTTATGAGTGATCTACATGTGTCTGCCTCCGTCAAGACTGTCTCGTTTGTTTTCTTTGCTAGCTGTCCATGGAACTCTCAACATTCTTCTGAGAAACCACATCTCGGCTGCCTCAATCTTGCTCTGGTTTTGCTTGCTGACTGTCCACGCCTCGCATCCGCACAACAGTATTGGTTCTATATAACATTCAAGGACTCTCTTTCTGATGTTAATTGATAGGCATTTGTTGGTAAGAATGCTTGTCATCTTCTTGAATGCTGTTTTGGCTTGGCCGATTCTGCCAACTATTTCTGATGTGCATCTGCCGTCTGATGAGCACCAGGGCATATCCACACGCCGGTGGGCCTGCATGCCGCACGTCTAGGTGCCAGACCTCCTCCGAGTCCTACGAGATTTAGCCTGAGTCCGTGAGGTGCTCAGTCACCGCCTGTCGCCATGAGGAGGCACAACGTAGGGCTTGCTGATGGAGAGGCTATGTACTGACAGGAAGAGACTTACGCCTTCTGCTCTTCTTTTCGCATAGCTGCAAGCAGCAGTGCTAGCCAGCGGTGTAGGCTGTGAAAGTGAGAGGTGACAAGCACGTAGTCACTAGTCACTAGCCGACACACTAGACGCATCACATCCACCCTCAAAACAAATAAGTACTGTTTGAAATAATGATCCAGAGAAATGATAATTATTATTTGTAAAAGGCGATTGTTTTCACAAGAAATGAGGAATACATAAATGCGAAGCAATCAAATGTTGGAATGAAAGTAATAGACAGAAATACACTAAATTGTCCTCGAACATCCACACAAACGCACGCATATGCGCACGCGAATACACGCGCGCGCGCACACACACACGCGCGCGCGCGCGCATACATACAAACATGCATATACTCACACGCACTCGCAAACTTACACACGCAAACACACACACGCGTACGCGCACACACACATACACACACACATACATACATACGTACATACACACACGCACACACACACGTACACAAACACAGAAGCAAACGAACACAGAGAACCAAACATACAAACATACGCACACAGCGACTCCCCACCCCCCCCCCCCCACACACACACACATACACAAACAGATACATGTACACAAACACACACAACGAACACACACACACACACACATAAAAACACAAGAACACATACATACACACACGCAGACACACACACATACGTACATACATACATGCATGCATACATACATACATACATACGTACTGAGACACATGCGCACATGCATGCATACACACAGAAGCAAGCAAGCGCACACACACACACGTACGTAAGCATGCAGACACACACACAAACACAAAGAAAGAAACAAACGTACACACAAACAAACACACAAGCACACACAAACACACACACTCACTCACACACACACACACACACGCACACACACACACAAACACACACACACACGCACACACACAAACACACACACACACATACACACACACACACACACACACACACTTCTAACTACACAGTGTCTCAGTAACGATTCACAATCAATGAGGAAGGACAGAAAGAAATAAAAAAGACAATGTTGTCAAGAGAGGAACAAAGAAAACAAACAGAAAATTAGAGAAAAGAAGGATGAAAAAAAAGACCACCAAATAACACAAGAAAGCATGCAGATATTTGACAAAGAAACAATCGATGTTCGCAAGACATAAAAAGCACGACAAGAAAATCAGACATGCTCGTTAAAGATCCTGTAAGTCATGTCAGTGGCTGGCTTATGGAAACAGTAAAACACCCAGCATGCACGCCCACCAAAGGTACAGACTGTACAACAACATAATGGACAATATCAAATACGCACGTTAAAGATCCTGTAAGTCATGTCAGTGGCTGGCTTATGGAAACAGTAAAACACCCTGCATGCACGCCCACCAAAGGTACAGACTGTACAACAACATAATGGACAATATCAAATACGCACGTTAAAGATCCTGTAAGTCATGTCAGTGGCTGGCTTATGGAAACAGTAAAACACCCAGCAAGCATACCCACCAAAGATATAGACTGTACAACAACATAGTGCAGTGTGGTCAGCTCACCTAACAGATACAGACTGTACAACAACATAGTGCAGTGTGGTCAGCTCACCTAACAGATACAGACTGTATAACAACATAGTGCAGTGTGGTCAGCTCACCTAACAGATACAGACTGTACAACAACATAGTGCAGTGTGGTCAGCTCACCTAACAGATACAGACTGTACAACAACATAATGCAGTGTGGTCAGCTCACCTAACAGATACAGACTGTACAACAACATAGTGCAGTGTGGTCAGCTCACCTAACAGATACAGACTGTACAACAACATAGTGCAGTGTGGTCAGCTCACCTAACAGATACAGACTGTACAACAACATAGTGCAGTGTGGTCAGCTCACCTAACAGATACAGACTGTACAACAACATAGTGCAGTGTGGTCAGCTCACCTAACAGATACAGACTGTACAACAACATAGTGCAGTGTGGTCAGCTCACCTAACAGATACAGACTGTACAACAACATAGTGCAGTGTGGTCAGCTCACCTAACAGATACAGACTGTACAACAACATAGTGCAGTGTGGTCAGCTCACCTAACAGATACAGACTGTACAACAACATAGTGCAGTGTGGTCAGCTCACCGAACAGATACAGACTGTACAACAACATAGTGGAGTGTGGTCAGCTCACCTAACAGATACAGACTGTACAACAACATAGTGCAGTGTGGTCAGCTCACCCAACAGCTTGAGTTCTCCGTGTTCCATTAAAAAGTCTGATTATGTGTCATGTGCAGTGAGTCCACATGAGTTGGGACAATAGTGCAACACAAGATTGGTTTTCGGTAATTCTAATATACTGTGAGTGCTGACAACTTTTGGGAATAACACTAAACAAGAATGATGCATAATGAAAACAATAAGAACCAGCCAACCTTTTCCTGGCTTTGACAAATCCTATTTCCTTCTCTAAATATTTAAGATTTTTTTAAAGTGTTAAATGTTCTGATTAAAATTACAACGATAAAACATTTTGTAGTGAACACAAAGTTCTCAAAAAATTATTCATTATTTTTCTTACAGATATTTATTATAAGTTTGAGCTGATGACTAAGTTGGGTTTTTTTTTAAGTCAGTAGTATTTCACGCTGAAAATATGACTTACTAACAGTATAATCACTGCTCTAGAGGTGTCAACGCGACTTGATATGACACTAGGGCGCATCATTCATAGTCGATGCCAACTGATTGAGGCCTACTACCACCACCACCACCACCACTACTACTACTATAAGTACAACTACTGCTACTACTACTATCATCATCATGGCCGATGAAAGCTACGCAGTAAGTAGCCTCTTTTTTTTTCTTTCACTGAGAGACAGGTTCAGCCAGGTAGCCATTATATCATCTTTCTTCTTCTTCTTCTTTTTCTTCCTATTATTGTTATTATTGTTCGAGCGGCAAGGAGAACAAAGAAACAAACAAAACAATTATTTATTTCATTATTTATTTATTTATTTTTGTTTTTATTTTTTATTTCATTCATTTATTTATTTGTTTATTTATTTGTCACATTGGATTTACCATGTGAAATTCTTTATGCTTTTTTTTTTCAACCAAGACTTCAGAAAGTCAAGAAGACTAAATGGAGAGGGACCTGACAAATGAATCTACCTCTCCTATGTTTTATACAAGGGCAGCCAGCTGAATGCCCTGCTTTTCATGATTTTCAACTGCCGTGCAATCTTTAACATAGATGAATGCCCTGCTCTTCACTATTTTCAACTGCCGTGCGATCTTTAACATGCCTAAGTCAGAAGGCACACGGGTCCGACTCGGTTTTTCGTTTTCTTCTGAAGGATGAAATGTTTAGTTTGAGTCTCCGGTCAAACTGACAAAAAAAGTCGAGGCTTCAACGGGAAACGAACCCTGGAACCTGGAGTTTACAATGTAGTTAATGGCAGGTGAACATCTGAACCGTTCTGCCACTCTTCTCCATAGCAACATGATTATCATCGTTATCGTCATCATGGTCACAACGGGAAAGCTGGAGGGAAAGAGAGCACCAGGTAGACCCAGGGAGAGAATGCTGGACGGACTTGCAGAGTGGCTGGGGATGAGGAAGGTGGGGGAGATGCTGGGGACAACGAGAGATAGAGATGGTTGGAAGTCCATGGTCGCCAACGCCATGCGGCAGGGCACCTGATGATGATGATGATGATCGTCATCATCACTGTATTAGGAAAACTGTGCCAGCTGCTGTGGCCATTAATGTGGCGTAAACATGGGAGAAAACAAACACAAACAAACAAACAAACAAACAAGCAAACAAACAAACAAAAACAACCACTACTCTCTGTCAGATTTGACTTACAAATATTCCAACTGCGATCATGATGTCAATGATTTTGACGTCCTGACTAAATTGTCGTCATAACTTAGATTTACATCATTTATGTTCGCTGTTATGACGTCAAACTAGTTATGCTGACGTCTTTGAAAACACTTTTATCGACTTTTGATTTTTGCTCCTGACACGTGTATGTTGAAAACAACAACAAAACAACAACAACAAAACAACAACAAAACAACAACAAAACAACAACAACAATAAAACCGTGGTTTACATATCATAGCTTTTTTTGCAGTAATTTCTGAGTTTTACCTTTTTGCCGCTTTCTATTTTTGATTACATTTTCCTTACAATGTCCTAAGCCACCTTGATGGCCACAAAATAAATAAATAAATAAATTAATGATAAACATAATGCTATGGCGTTCCAGTCTGAATTGAGACTGCGTGACAAGGGTGCACTCTGCGCTTACTACCGTAATATATCCTGGCGTCGACCAGGCCCGAGAGATACAGACACCTGCGGTGCTGGTTAAAATATTTGAGCTACAGCCTTGATGACGCATTCGTGAAGTGGATGAGACTCGACTGTGTGGTTCCAGTCTTCCCAATGAGCCCATAGCACGCCCACCTCTGAATAGAAGCTGGTTACAGCCGAAAAATCCCACAATTGTTTTTTCTTTTTTAAAGGAGTGATGGGGATTCGAACACACAACCTTCCAGTCATTTTGCATCACGCTAACCAGTACACCAAGACGACTGATGGTTTGATTTGTTTGTGAATTTACATGAATGAAATTAGCTTATTTTGATATCATCATCATCATCATCATCATCATCATCATCATCATCATCATCACCATGTGCGTTGGCGATCATGGCCCTCCATATGTATCTATCCCTTGTTGCCGCAAGCACATCTTCCACCCTCTCTGTCCTCAGCCACCCTGCAAGTCCGTCCAATATTTTCTTCCTGGGTTTACCTGGTGCTCTCTTTCCCTCCAGCTTTCCATCATATGATTATCAATATCTGTGTATTCGCGTAATTGTTGCTACATTAGGTACCGTGTTTAACCCTTTGACTCCAGCACCCTATCCACCAACACACACACACGCACACATACATACATAAACGAACACATACATATAAACACACAGACAGGCAGACACACACACACACACACACATTATGTGTGTGTAAACATACACACACACACACACACACACACACACACACACACACACACACACACACACACACACACACACACATACACACACACACACACTTATTAACCAAAGCTCAAAAAAGTTTAAATTTCTTAAAAATAGTTCGCAAACAGACATGGGGTCAAGATTCATCAACACTTGTTCATCTTTGTAAATCGCTTGTCAGATCTAAATTAACCTATGCCCAAGAAATCTTCTTCAATGCACCGAAACACTTACTAAAAAAACTGCAGAGCATAGATTGTAAAGGTTTCAAACTTGCACTGGGTCTTCCAATGCATGCTTCCTGTCTTCGGACATATAATGAAATCAAACTGTTGCCACTTGAAGAGCAAACGAAAGTCGCTTCTACTAAATTTTTGTTAAGAAACACCACCGTAGAAAACATCTCAAAAACAGAAATTAAACTGAGATCAGATACCGACTTTCCAAAACGAGCTAAATCAATATCTTCACAGGTCACACTTGCAACATACACATCTGACGTCATGAAAGGCTCAGGAATTGATCTAGACGTAGATCCTGTATCTATACGACCTTCCTTTTCGCCAGTACCCAGTTGGGAACTCCAAAGAGCACGATTTGACGTACACCACACTAATTTAAAAAAAGGAGACAATATAAACTTACTGGCAAGTCAGGTTAAATGTCATATAGACGATGTATATTCTGATCATTTGAAAATTTACACTGATGGATCAGTAACTGAAAGAAAAGCAGGCTCAGCGTTTTTAATACCTGCTCTCAAAATTGAAAAATCTTTCTACATAGGACTTGATAAATCTATCTTTACAGCTGAACTCTTTGCAATATTAATGGCTTTAAACTTTCTGATAAGTCTTCCTAGGACAATTTTTCAGATACTTTTTTGCGTTGATTCAAAATCAGTACTTCAGGCTCTTGAATTATCAAAATTACAAACAAGATCACAAATGATTCTGGAAATAAGTCACTTGATTCATAATTTATCTTTAAGAGGCACTGATATTACTTTCTGCTGGATACCTTCTCATAGTTCTTTTAGTTATAATGATAAAGTTGACAGGGCTGCCAAACGGGGAGCAAATAACTCACCAGATTCAAACAATATCCAGCTTTCTCTCTCGTTGCACGAGAATTACACTTTAGTGGACAACTACGTCTGGAAGCAGTTCCAATTAAAACAGAAAAAGTATGATAAATGTCACATGAACTTTGAAGTTAGCAAAATACTTAAGCAGCTTCATGCCAGCAGAACTATACAGTCCCTTATGTACAGATGGAAACTTGATGCATTCAAAACAAAATATACCAATAACATAGTGTGTCTGTGTGGAAAGAAGATAACACATAGTCATATTCTTTCTTGCGTTAGGGTAAAACGACATATTCCAACACTATCTATGAGTACAGTTTCTGACATATTTGCCTCATCATCATTACTGTATGAATTTTTTGTTAGCCTGTCAAAAAGTCCTATAGCGAATTACCTTTAAAATGTTATTTGACTTGTTCACTGTTGTGGTTAGTCAATTATTATTTTTACTTTTTATTCATTTCTTCCGGATATTTACTAATTTTGTTTGTTAGTTTGTTTGTTTAAATCGATAATTATGGTAACATTATTTGTTACTTTTACCTTCCCCTCTTCAAAACAGTAGTTTTCTGGATCATCTTTTCTCAAATTCAAAATTGACAATTTTCAAACATCCTCTTCACTCCTCCTCTATCACTCCCCTCCCACCCCTTTTTTTTTGGTTTTTTGTTGTTGTCTAAAATCACTTTAGTGAATAGACATTAAATCAAAGACCACCACACACACACATATCATCATCATCATCATCATCATCAGGTGCCTTGCCATATGCATCTGTCCCTTGTCGCCGCATTTGTAAGTAAGAATGGTTTTCATCTTCTTGAATGCTGTTTAGGCTTGTTGGCTTGGCCGATTCTGCTGGCTATTTCTGATGTGCATCTGCCGTCTGGTGAAATGATCGTTCCCAGGTATTTGAACTTATCAACCTGTCTCAAGGTTGTGCCGTTTGCTGTTATTTTGCATGAGGGGATTTCATGTTTTTTTTCTTTTTTTTTTTTCTTCTGATCACCATGACTTCAGTCTTCTTGCTATTTAGCTCCAACCCCCTTACCTTTGCTTTCTATTTCTATTATATTCACAAGGTTTTCTAGGTCCCTTTCATTTTCTGCAATTAGCACGGTGTCGTCTGTGTATCGAATGTTATCATTTGTCTAACATTTAATTTAGGGTATTCCTCCAGGTTTCTCATGATGTTTTTGCTGTAAAACAAACATATACATACACGAATACAAACACACACACACACACACACACACACACACACACACACACACACACACACACACACACACACACACATACACACATCCACAAACAGAAACACAAACACACACAATGCACACATTCACAGACGCATACACATACGAGCGCAAACACACACACACACACACACACACACACACACACACACGCACGCACGCACGTAATCCCCTACTTACCCACCCCCCATGCAGACACACATTTCTACACATATACACACAAACATACACACGCAAACCCTACACACATACACACGCACGCACACACACATACAAACGCACACTTATAGTGAAAAGACGTTAAATCAAGCAACAAACGAACAAACGCACACTCACAAAAACATATACATACAAACACACGCACACTCACAAACATATACAGAGATATACACAAAGACATACCCCTTCCCCACCCTCACACATATGCACACACGTACATACTAGCTGGTGGACAGTGTGAGGGAATCAAAAAGTTAATACGTTTTGCAGTGGGTGGGTAGGGTGCGGGCGTCAAAGGGTTAAAACATAATGATTTGACTGAAGTATTTTTACTTCACCTTCAGGCTACTCCAACATATATATCTGGGGAATGTTCCTTAAATGTTTGATTTTTGTTTGTGCGTTTCCGATCGGGAGGTCTATATTGACGAGTTTAAGGTCTATATTGTGTTTGTGTTTGTCCTTCTATTTGTTTTTACTACTGCAAGGTAGACAACTCTACTTGCCGTGTCCTGTTTGTTTTTACTACTGCAAGGTAGACAACTCTACTTGCCGTGTCCTGTTTTTTTTTTACTACTGCAAGGTAGACAACTCTACTTGCCGTGTCCTGTCTGTTTTTTACTACTGCAAGGTAGACAACTCTACTTGCCCTGTCCTGTTAGTTTTTACTACTGCAAGGTAGACAACTCTACTTGTCGTCCATTGTAGTTGTGAAAACATACCTACATTTACTCTACTTGATCCGTACACGTCAACAATGTTGCCCAGCTTCTCAAACAGTTCATCTACTACAGAAAGTTCACAGGTCACAGACGTAGATCTAAATACCATACCGATGTACGTCATCGCCTTTTACTTGTTTTACATCTGTTGCCCCTTCATCATTCTTTTTGGAACATTTGGAAACGTCATGACCATCGTCATCATGCGGAGAATGACGTCAGGCGATTCTTGCATCAACCTCTATTTAACTGGTATGGCCATCATGGATTTGGTATTCATTTTCTCAACTTGCCTACCTGAGTGGATCCGCCATGTTTCCGGATATTACGTTTACGTGGTGAATAATGTCGTCTGTAAGGTTTTAATCTGGATAAATACCTGTTCCGGGACGATAAGTTGTTGGTTTTTGGTGTCTATGACTCTGCACAGAGCTATGTCTGTTGTGTGGCCACATCGTGTTAATTTGCTGTGTACGCGACGAACTGTTTTGATATTGCTTTTAGGGATTGGCGCTTTCTTAACGGGCCTCTACTCTCACTACGCTTACGGTATGGATCTGGTTTCTTCTGATGGTGGAAAGACGCACAACTGTTTAATGCAGTCAGGAGGCTACATGGATTTTGTTTTCAATGCGTTTATTTATTTGGAATTAACCGTCTATTCTCTTCTTCCTTTCGTTTGTCTCGTCCTTGGTAACGGCGTTTTGGTTTGGAGACTTTCCGCGTCGGTCAAGGACGCTCGTAACAGGCTAAGCCGAGGAAATACTGAGCAGGTTTTGTCGAGAGAAAAAGCGGCCAACTCTGTGACCTTGACCGTCACTGTCGTGTCCGTGACCTTTATCCTTTTGACCTTGCCTATTTCCATCAATTATATCCTGTCTTATTTTGCTCGAGAGTATAACGAGGTCACAGGGTATGATTACGCCAAAAATTACTTGTTTTATATCGTGAGTTACCTGTTGGCATATTCCAACAGTGCTGTGAATTTCTACCTGTACTGTCTGACTGGGAGGAGATTCAGGGAGGAGTTTGTCAAGGTCATGAACTGTGGGAAACTTAAACAAGGACGCGATAGCTCACAGGTGAAAGGGAACGTTTCTGGACAGTCAACACGTCACAGTCGGTTATCTACTGATTCTGTGAATACAAAACAGGATCTGAAATTGAACACCGTAGTAGGCATCAGTGGGAATTAGCCGTTGACAGCTATCAAAAAATATGAAACATCAACAACAACAACAGCCACAATCAAACAAAACAACAACCAAAAAACCATAGATGTCAAATGAGTCTCAATTTCGTTTTTGAGTAGGTAATATATATTAAATTAAAAAAAAAAACCAAAACATTCTTTTCTCTCAGAAAATCGAGATATTCCAGTATGTATGTATGTATGTATGTATGTATGTATGTATGTATGTATGTATGTTAGTTATGTATGTATTATGTATGTATGATGTATGTATGTATGTATGTATGTATGTATCATGATGTATGTATGTGATTATGTTGTATGTATGTATGTATGTATGTATGCTATGTATGTATGTATGTATGTATGTATGTGATATATGTATGTATGTATGGAATGTATGTGTATACGTATGTATATGTGTGTATGTTTGTATGTATGTATGTGCACAGCTAGGAAGTTTCGTTTCGATGGATATATGATTTTTCAGATTATTGCATGTAAGCAGATTCATTTGTGTTCATCTTTTTTCTGTCTCATCTTTATGCCATGTTAATGGCCACAGAAGCTGGGACAATGCTTGCAATGCTAAGATAATTATCATGATGATGAGGGGGTTGATAATCATGCCTGTATGGAGTTCCATCTATGATTGAGTTTGCGTGACAGGGCTGTACTCTACGCTTACTATCATAACATGGCCTGGCGTCGAACAGGCCTGAGAGATACAGACACCTGTAGTGTTTGTCAGAAATTTGAGCAGCACCCTCAGTGACGCATCCGTGATGTGAACGAGACTAAATCGTGTGGTCCCAGTCTTCCCAGTGAGGTCATAGCACGCTCAACTCTGGGTAAGAGCTGCTTGAAGCAAACACAAATATCACACTGATTTTGATAGGACCCATGGGGATTTGAATCTACACCTTTCCAATTGGTGGTCCATTGCGGTAACCATTGTGCTACTGTATCTGAATAGGTATAATCTCTCTCTGTCTCTGTCTCTCTCTGTCTGTCTCTCTCTCATTCTCTCTCTCTGTCTCTCTCTCATTCTCTCTCTCTGTCTCTCTCTCTCTCATTCTCTCTTTCTCTCTGTCTCTCTCTCTGTCTCTCTCATTCTCTCTCTCATTCTCTCTCTGTCTCTCTCTCTGTCTCTGTCTGTCTGTCTGTCTGTCTCTCTCTCTCTCTTGACCAAGACTTCATTCAGAAAGGCAAGAAAGCTAATTGGCCTTCAAGGGAAGGGACTTTGGAAATCAACCATTCTCTCTAATGCTTTGCACCAGGGCAGCTGGGCGAATGTCCTGCTCTTCACGATTTTCAACTGTCGTGGGATCTTCAGCGTGCGAAAGGCAGACAGAACACGGGTCCAACTTGTTTTTCATCCCGTTCCGATGAACTAGCCGTTCAGCTCGATTTTCCGGTCAAACTGAGGAGGAAAATCAAGGCCTCTATGGGAAGCGAACCCTGGAACCTCGAGCTAAGTTATTGACTTGCGAACGTCTGAACGAATCTGCCACTTTTCTCCTTTCAGTACCTGGAGGCTGCCATACATAGTTTGGTGGTCAAAAAGTTGTATTCGGCCATGTCTCCTGTGACTCGTCTTGACCTCTGGGTGATGACGTGAGTTTGTCCTCGTGGTTGATGATATGGACGTTGAGCCGGTTATGGCTGTTGTGGAGCCTCATCAGGATCTCTTGGTGCTTTCTGGACAGATGGTGATTGTCGACCCTTTCTGTCCGTGGCTTAAGGAGTGATCTGGTGATGCTTCTTTTAACAATAACACTTGTAACATATTAGTGCTACTACTACTACTACTTCTACTACTGTTACTCCTACTACCACTGCTGCTACTGCTGCTCCTACTACTACTACTACTGATAATGATAATAATATTAATGATAACGATAATAATAATAGTAGTAGTAGTAGTAGTAGACGTACTACTATTACTACTACTACTACTACTACTACTACTAACACCACTACTACTATTACTACTAACACTGCTATTACTCATCATCATCATTAGTGATAATAATTACGATGATAATGATGATGTTACTACTATTACTACTACTACTACTACTACTATCACCACCACCACCACCACCAGTACTTCTACTACTATTAATAATAATAATTAAGGATATATATTGTAACTGGATAATAACAAAATAATAATATAATAATAATAAGACAATAATGATAATAATAATAATGCTACTACTACTACTACTACCACTACTACCATGCCACTATTACTACTGCTGCTGCTGTTAATAATATTAATATTAATAACAATAGTAGTGATAATGATGATAATAATAACAATACTACTACTACTACACCACCACCACCACCACCACCACCACTACTACTACTACTACTACTCATAATAATGATGATAATAATAATAATATAATTATCATGATAATAATAATGACAATAATAATAATGATACTACTAGTACTACTGATGATGATAATAATAATAATATAATAATGATAATAATAATAATAATAGGAATAGCAATAGTAAAGCAATAACAACAAAAATAATATAAATAATAATGAATAACAATACTTATAACACTTACAATAATATTGGTAGTACTAATAATAATACTACTACTTCTACTACTATTACTGATACTACCGCTGCTGCTGCTATATACTACTATACTAATTCTACTACTACTAATGAGAATGATAATAATGATATTATCATTATTATTATTATCATTATTATCATTATCATTAACAATAATACTTGTAACATAATATCAGTACTACTACTACTACTACTTCTACTATTCTACTACCACTGCTGCTGCTCTTACTGCTACTGATGATAATAATGATGATAATGATGGTGATGATGATGATGATATTAATGATAATGATAAATGATGATACTACTGTGAAAGAAGAAGAATAAAGTAATATTAAAATAATAACAATATAATAATACTTAAAATACGAATATTAATAATACTCGTAATATTACTAGTAGTAATCATACTACTACTACTATTACTACTACTACCACTACAGACAATGATAATAATGTACTACTAATAATAATAATGATGATAATAATAGTAATGATAATATAATGATAATAATAATGATGATGATAATGATAATAACATGAATATATAAGAAGAAGAAGAAAGAAAGAAAAACAGAAAGAAAGAAATGATGGTTATGATGATGACGATGAAGATGATGAGGACGACGATGATGATGGTGATGATGATAATGAAGATGATGATGAGGTTGATGATGATGATGATGACAATGACAACTATAATAATAATAATTATAATCATCGTCATCATAATCATAATAACAATAACAATACTACTAGTAGTAGTAGTAGCTGCAGCAGCAGTAGTAGTAGTAGTAAATAATAATAAATATATACTTAAAACATTTATGATACTACTACTACTACTACTGCTACTACCAATAATAATGATGATAATAATAATAACATGAATAATTATCATGATAATAATAGTAATAAAGATAAATAACAACAAAGACAACAATAGTAATATAGTAATAATAATAATAATAATAACAACAATAATAACAATAGTGGTAAAGAAGGATAATATTGTAATAGAATAATAACAAAGCAATACTAAAATAATAATAAGATAATGATACTTAAGTAATACTACTAATAACAGTCCTAATAATAACATAACGATAATACTTTTTCTCCTCCTCCTCCTACTACTACTTACAATACTACTACTATTATTAAAATACTACTACTTCTACTAACTATTAGTAGTAGTAGTGGTACTGCTGCAGCAGCTGCTGCTCTTAATAATAGTAATAATGATAACAACAAAACTGATAATATTTAATAATCATAACAATAATAATAATAAGAAGAAGAAGAAGAAGAAGAATAATACTAATACTAAAAATAATAACACTACTACTACTACTATAACTACTACTGCTGCTGCTCCTCCTCCTCCTCCTACTACTACTACTGATAATAACAGTAATGATAATGATGATGATGATGATAATGATAACAATAATAATAATGATAATATAATATATAATAATAATGATGATAATAATAATATTATAATAATAATAATAAAGAAGACGAAGAAAAACAATAACAATAAGAAAAAGATTAGTAAAAATAATAACCACACACACAAAAAATGTATCAATGATAATAAACAGCATTATACTTATAACACCCTATAATAATATTAGTAATACTACTACTACGTCTACTACTATTACTACTACTACTACTGCTGCTGCTCCTGCTCCTATTACTACTACTACTAATGATAATAATAATTAATAACAATAATAATGATGATTCTGATAATGATAGTAGTAGTAGTAGTAGTAGCAGCAGTAGTAGTAGTAGTAGTAGTACTACTACTACTGCTACTTCTACTACTACTACTACTACTACTACTGCTGCTGCTGCTGCAGCTGCTGCTGCTAGTAATAATGATAATAATATTAATAATAATAATATTAATGATGGTGATAAATGATGATGATATTGTGAAAATGATAATCAAATAATGGAATGATAACTCTATTAATACTTGAAATACTATTATTTTAATCATGATACTCCTAATAACAGCAATACTGCTACTGCTACTACTACTACTACTATTACTACTACCACTACTACTACTACTACTACTATTATTATTACTACTACCACTACCACTACTACTACTAGTACTGCTGCTGCTGCTACTACTACTACTACTACTACTAGTAATAATAATGATAATAACAAAAATGATGATAATAATATTACTAATCACCATCATCATCACCATCATCATCATCACCATCATCATCATCAACAGCAGCAGCAGCATAATCGTAGAAATAATAATGACGACGATAACGATGATGGTACTACTACTACTATTACTACTTCTACTACTTCTACTTCTACTGCTACTACTACTACTCCTCGTCCTCCTCCTCCTCCTCCTCCTACTACTACTCATCCTGCTTCTGCTACTACTACTACTACTACTACTACTATTACTACTACTACTAGTAATAATAATGATAATGATAGTAATAACTGATAATAATCATCATTATCATCATCATAATCATAAACATAATCATAGCAACAATGACGATCATAACGATGATATTACTACTACTACTACTACTACTACTACTACTACTACTACTACTACTACTACTACTATACTACTACTATTATTATTATTATTATTATTATTATTATTGTTATTATTATTATTATTACTAATAATAATGATAATAGTAATGATAATAGTAGTAATAATAATAATGGTAAAGAAGGATAATATTGTATCAGGATAATAACAAAATACTAATATGATAATAACAATATAATAATAATGATATAACAAAAACAACAACAACAACAAGAATACTACTACTACTGCTAAAAATAATAAGAAGAATGCAACTATTATTAACATTAACAATAGTACCGGTACTTGTAACATTATGATAGTACTAGTAGTAGTACTACTACTACCTCTACTGCTATTAGTCTTACTACCATTACTGCTGCCCTTACTACTTCTACTACTGATAATGATAATAATTATAACAATAATAATAATATTAATAATAATAACAATGTTAATCATAGTAATGATGACAATAATATAAAAAAAAAGATATAGTAATAATAATAGTTATAGCAATAATAATGTTGATAATAAGAATAATAAGAATAATAATAATGATAATAAGAATAAAAGTAATACTACTACTACTAATAATACATTATTATAATTATTGTTATCACTATTATTATTATTATTATCATTATTATTATTATTTTCATTATCATTATTATTATTATTACATTATCATTATTATTACATTATTATTATTATCATCAATATCATCATTATTATTATAATTGTTATTATTATTATTATAATGTTATCATTATCATTATTATTAACAATAATACTTGTAACATAATATTACTACTATTATTACTTCTACTACTATTACTCCTACTACCACTGCTGCTGCTGCTACTACTACTACTACCAATAATAATAAAAATGATAATAATAATAGTAGTAGTACTAGTAGAACTACTATTACTACTACTACTACTGCTTCTACTTCTATTACTACTACTATTACTACTATCAGTAATAATAATAATAATGATAATAATTATAACATATGATAATAATGATTATGATAATAATTATGATATTAATGATGGTGATAAATGAGGATAATATTGTGAAGGAATGATAACAAATTAATATTGGAATAACGACTGTAACAAAACTTAAAATACTACTAATAATGATACTCCTAATAACATTAATTGTGATACTACTACTACTACTACAACTACTACTCTACTACTACTACTACTACTACTATACTACTACTACAACTAATAATGATAATGATAATAATCATAATAATGATAATAAAATAGTACTACTACTATGGTTACTACTACTACTACTACTAACTACTACTGCTACTACTACTAATGATAATAATAACAATAATATAAGTAATAGTAAGAAGAAGAAGAACAACAGTAATGATAACAATAATAATAATAATGAGAAGAAGAAGAAAAGAAAAATAAGAACAACAACAATAAATAATTTACCATTAATAATAAATAACAATAGTTATCAAACTAACAATAATATTAGTAATACTAGTAATGCTACTACTACTTCGACTACTCCTATTACTACTACTACTGCTGCTGCTGCTACCACTACTATCACTACTACTACTACTACTACTTCTACTACTACTTATAATAATGACGATGATGGTACTACGACAACTACTACTAGTAATAATGAAAATGGTAAAGAAGGAAAATATTGTAACAGGACAATAACAAAATAATGATAAGGTGATAACAATAATATTGATAATGATAATATTAATAATAATAACAATAATAATAATAATGACGGTGACGATGATGATGATGATGATGATGATGATGATGATGATGATGCTGCTGCTGCTGCTATATTATTAATATTTACAATGATACTTGTAACATAGTAATGTTAGTAGAACTACCACTTCTACTTTTAGTACTATTAGTCCTACTACCATTACTGCTGCTACTGCTATTACTACTTCTACTACTACTACTTCTATTACTACAACAACTACTACTGATAATGATAATGATGATGATGATAATATTAATAATAATAGGAATATGACAACAATAATAACAATGATGTAATAACGACAATGATAATAACAATGACAACGATAACAACAACAGTAATAATAATGATGATAATAATAATAATAATAATGATAATAATAATATTAACGATGATGATGATGACAATGACGATAACAATGATAAAAATAATGATAATAGTAATCATATTAATAAAAAATGATAATATAGTAATAATAATGATAATAATAATAATAATAATAATAGTAGTAGTAGTGGTGGTAATAGTAGTACAACTACTACTACTGCTGCTTCTACTACTACTACTACTACTACTACTATCATAATGATAATTACAATAATAATAATCGCAATAGTAATATATTAATGATAATAAAAACAACAATACTTATAACACTAACAATAATATTAGTAATACTTGTAATGCTACTATTAATTCTTCTACTATTACTAACTACTACCACTACTGCTGCTGCTGTTGCTACTACTACTACTACTACTACTACTACCACCATTACTACTACTACCACTACTACTAATATTCTTCTTCTTCTTCTTATCATTAACAACAACGATACTTGCAACACAATGGTATTATAGCAGTATTACTACTACCTCTGCTACTAACAACAATAATACTTGTAACATAATAACATTAGTAGTAGTACTACTACCTCTACTATTATTAGTCCTACGACCATTACTGCTGCTCCTACTACTACTACTACTACTACTACTACTATTAATGATGATGATAACAATACTACTACTACTACTACTACTGATGATAATAATAATAATGATAATAATAGTGATGATAATATTATCATTATTATTATTATCATTATTGTTATCATTATTATAATCATTATTATAATTATTGCTAATATCGTTATTAACAATAATACTTGTAACATAATATTAGTACTACTCCTACTTGTATTACTATTACTACTACTAGCACTGCTGCTGCTGCTGCTGCTGCAACTACTGTTACTACTGATGATAATCATCATATTCATCATCATCATCATCATCATCATAGCAATATTAATAATAATGATAATAATTGTAGTCGTAGTAATAATAGTAGCAGTTTAAGGACTACTACTACTACTCCTCCTACTACTACCACTACTATTACTCCTACTGTTCATAATGATAATGATAATAATAATAACATCAATAATAACAATATTGATAATGATAAAATAATGATAATGTGAAATGCTGCTGCATCTACTACTACTACTTTTAAAAATAGTAATAATAGTAGATATAACAATAATAATGTTGATAATAATAATAATAGTAATAACAAAGATAATATTATTATTATCATTATTATTATTATCATCATCATCATCATTATTATTATTATCAACAATATTACTTGTAACAATATTACTACTACTACTACTACTAATGATAATGGTAATGATAATGGTAGTAGTAGTAGTAGTACTAGTAGAACTACTACTACTACTATAGTATTATTACTACTACTACTATCAGTAACAATAATAATAATAATGATAATATTGATAATAGTAGTAGTAGTAGTAATAATAATAATAACAATAGATATAATAGTAATGATAATGAATAGTTCTACTGCTAAGACTACTACTACGACAAATAATAATAATAATAACAATAATATAAGTAATAATGATAAGAACAACAACAAAAACAAAAATAATGATAATAATAGTAATAATAATAATAATGATAATAAAAAATAAGAACAACAATCATAATTTATTATTAATAATGAATAACAATAGTTATCAAACTGACAATAATATTAGTAATTCTAGTAATGCTACTACTACTTCGACTACTCCTATTACTACGACTCCTACTACTTCTACTACTACTACTACTATTACTACTAATACAGCTGCTGCTGCTGATACTATTACTACTACTACTACTGCAGCTGCTGCTGCTACTATTACTATTACTACTACTATTACTACTACTACTACTGCAGCTGCTGCTGCTGCTGCTATTATTACTATTACTACTATTACTATTACTACTACTACTACTTCTGCTGCTGCTGCTGCTACCACTACTATTACTACTATTACTACTGCGACTACTACTTATAATAATGATAATAATGATGATGATGGTACTACAACAACTATTACTAGTACTACTACTACTAGTAATAATGAAAATGGTAAAGAAGGACAATATTGTAACAGGACAATAACAAAATAATGATAGAATAATAATAAGGTGATAATAATGATATTGATAATAATAATTATAATGATAATATTGATAATAACAATAATGATAATAAAGACGACGACGATGATGATAATAATAATGCTGTATTATCAGTATTAACAATGATACTTGTAACATAGTAATATTAGCACATTTACCACTTCTACCTTTGCTACTATAAGTCCTTCGACCATTACTGCTGCTGCTACTACTACTGATAATAATAATAATAATGATAATAATAATAATAGGAATATGATAACACTAATAACAATGATACAATAATAACAATGATAATGATAACAACAACAATAATAATAATGATAATAATCATAATGATCATCATCATCATAAATAACAATAATAATACAATGATAATTAATGATATATGATAATATAACAAAACAATAATGATATAGAATAATAAAACAACAAACAATAATGATAAATATGATAATAATAATAATAATAATAAAACAATAATATGATAATAATGATGATAATAATAATCATATTAATGAAAAACATAATATAGTAATATGATGATAATATAGTATAGTAGTGGTAGTAGTAGTACAACTACTACTACTGCTGCTTCTACTACGCTACTACTATATTTCTATAATGATAATTACAATAATAATTATCGCATATAATATATAATGATAATAAACAAAAATACTTATAACACTAATAATAATATTAGTAATACTAGTAATGCTACTATTAATCTCTCTTATCTACTACTACTACCACTGCTGCTGCTGCTGTTGCTACACTACTACCACTACTGCTGCTGCTGTTGCTACTACTACTACTGCTACTATTGATGATGATGATAACAATAATAATAACAATAATAATAATAGTAATAATAATAACAATAATGATATTATTATTATAATTATTACTAATATCGTTATTGACAATAATACTTGTAACATAATTTTAGTACTACTCCTACTTATACTACTATTACTACTACTAGTACTGCTGCTGATGTTGCAACTACTACTACTACTGATAATAACAATAGTGATAATCATCGTCATCATCATAATCATAACAATATCAACAATAATGCTAATAATAATAGTACTAGTAGTAGTAATAATAATAGTAGAAGTTTAAGTACTACTACTACTGCTACTCCTACCGTTTATAATAATATTGATAATGATAATAATAATAATAGTAATAATGATAATGATAATAATAACAATAATAAAAATAATATGATAATAATGTGAAATGATGATAATATTTTGAAAGAATGATAATAGTTAATAATGGCATAATGACTGTACCAAACTTAAAATACTAGAATGATACTCCTAATAATATGAATATTGATACTACTACGAGTCTCGTACTACTACTACTAGTACTACTCCTCCTCCTACTGCTACTAATCATCATCATCATCATCGTCGTCGTCGTCATCATCATCATAATCATTAGTAATAATAATGACGATGATAACGATGATGGTACTACACTACTACTACTACTACTATTACCACCACCACCACTACTACTACTACTAATGACAATGATAACGATGATGGTACTACAACAACTACTACTTCTACTACTACTACTGCTGCTGCTACTGCCGCTACTACTACTACTACTACTACTATTAATAATAATAATGATAATAACAATAATAATGACGATGATAACAATGATGGTACAACAACAACAACTACTACTACTTCTACTACTACTGCTACTTACTACTACTACTACTACTACTACTACTACTACTACTATTAATAATATAATGATAATAACAATAATAATGACGATGATAACAATGATGGTACAACAACAACAACTACTACTACTACTACTACTACTGCTGCTGCTGCTACTACTACTACTACTCTATTGCTGCTGCTGCTGCTACTCACTACTACTTCTACTACTACTGCTGCTGTGTATACTACTATCTACTACACTACTACTACACTACTGCTGCTGCTGCTGCTGCTCTGCTACTACTACTACACTACTACTACTACTACTACTACTACTTATATACTATACTGAATGTAAATAATAATGACGATATAACGATGATGGATACTAAACAAACAACAACTACTACTTCTACTATACTACTACTGCTACTGCTGCTTACTACTATACTACTACTACTACTACTTAACTAACCACTTAACCAAACAACTACATATTACTACTAACTACTACTACACTGATAATGAATAATAATAATACGATGATAACGAATATGGTATCTACAAACAACAACAACAAATCTACTACTACTCTACCACATCTAACACTGCTGCTTGCTGCTGCTACTACTACTACTACTACTATTAGTTAATAATAATAATATAATAATAATAATGAAACAACAATAATAAATAAAAAAATAATGTGTTTGTGTGTGTGTGTGTGTGCGCGCGCGCGTGTGTGTGTTTGTTATAAACTTAATTATAAGGTTTAAGGAAACATGAACTCTCTCTCTCTCTCTCGTTGTCTTCTGACTGTCTGTCTCTCTCCTCTCTCTGTCTGTCTTCTCATTCTCTCTCTCTCCTTTCTTTCTGTCTATCCCTCTCTCTTTCTCTGTCTACCTCTCTTTCCTCTGTACCTCTCTCTCTCTCATTGTCTGTCTGTCTGTCTGTCCTCTCTCACACATTCTCTCTCTCTTTCTTTCTCACATTTACACAGACTCAGACACAAACGCACACATACACACACACACACACACCGCGCGCGCGCGTACGCACGTACGTGCACAGACAGACACAAACCCACACAAATAAGCTCACTGTTTATTTATTTCATGATACAAAAGCTTGGCCTCGCCAAGAAATACAACAGCACATTACTCCATATATGGCATAATTCATGTAACACGGCCAACGAACAAAACACACAACATAAACTTCACCCATCTCTCCCACCCTCCCGCCCCAAACACACCATATCACTGGCTTTGACATCTCCCTACGTACATCATCACGAACACACACACACACACCACACACCACCACACACACACACACACACACACACACCTCTGTAACTTTATACCTGTAACTCCCACACAGCCCCGAGAAATCCGATGAAGCGTGACTGACATAATGTTCTGATTGTTTTTCTTTTGTTCGTTAATTTGTTTGATGTTACCTTAATTGTTACCTTAATTGATACAATGCCTTCATGATTACATACATGTAGATTCATTCATTTCATACGCACCTCCCCCCCCCCCCCCCCCCCGTCTAAAAGCACAGTATGTGAATAGACGTTAAAAGAAATAACGAAACGAATAACGAACACACACACACACACACACACACACATACACACACACACACACACACACAATATAGTGCGTGCACACAACAAAAAGACAGAAAGCGAAGAGAGAGAGAGAGAGAGGGGGGGGCGACAGACAGACAGACACAAAGATACAGAGAGAAGTCAGAGAGAGAGAGGGAGGGGAGAGGAGACAGGAAGAGTCAAACAGGACAAACAGACAAAGAACAAGAACAATTTAATATTTTTGTTAAAAATGTCAAAGATAGTGACCTAAGCATATTAATACTTTTTCTTACATACAGCCCTCACCCGTGGTGTGTTTAACTAATACAAGTACACTGTGATGTTCATAGAAAATGTATATTAATACAAGAGCAAATAAAATAAAAAAAGGGGGGTGAGAGAGAGGACAAGAGAGGACAGAGCGAAACAGAGAGACAGAAAAGACAGACAGACAGACAGAGAGATAGACAGACAGAGAGATAGACAGAGACAGACAGAGAGATAAGACACACAGAGACAGACAGACAGAGAGATAGAGACAGAGAGATAGACAAACAGAGAGACAGAAAGAGACAGACAGAGAGATAGACAAACAGAGAGAGAGACAGACAGACAGAAAGGGACAGACAGAGAGACAAACAGAGAGACAGAAAGAGACAGATAGACAGAGAGAGACACAGACAGATAGACAGACAGAGAGATAGACAGACAGAGAGACAGAGACAGACAGACAGAGACGGCGGGGAAGAAAAAAGAGAAGAATGAGAACAGCAGCATCATCACTGTTCTGTCCACTACATTGACAAATTAAAGCCCGCATCACCTACAAATGGCGGTGGCACCGGATTCCTGGCGGGTTAAAACAAACAAACAAATAAACAAACCAATAAACAAACAAAACAACAGCACGATGGAGGAGTAGGTGATGAAGAAAATTAAGAAGAAGAACAAAAAAAAAGGAAGAAAATGTGACGATGATAATGATGATAACGATGATGTTGATGATGATGATGATGACGAAGACAAAGAAGAAAAAGGAGGAGAAGAAGTAGTAATAGAAGAAACAGAAGAAGAAAAGAAGAACAACAACAACGATAATACCAGTCTCTCCACAACAGAAAAATGTATTAGTGGACAACAAATATACAAAAAAACAACAACAAATTATCCAACCAAACAATAAGCAAACACGCAACAGGAAAAGCCTCTTAACAATTGTACAGATGGAAATGCTGTGATCTAGAAACTTAGTACAATCACATTTATACAACAATAATCTACTTCACATCATATTTTACCGTGATTAGCTAATGTCCACTACCACAATTTTCATATCATAAATCAAAAACATCTGATTCTTTTGCTGCCACTATTTCTAGTTTTTCTTCCCTTGGTTTTGTTATACCAAAGGAAATAAGAGGGAAGCAGGGAGAATTTTAAATATCAACTAAGTAACATAACTCTTGAGAGTCACGGAGTTATCTCCCATGTAGAATTGGTTTTGTTGTCTCATATTTACACTGCTTCAATGACATTGCTCCAGTGCTGCTTATCCTGGCACCTCTACATAGCACCAAACTAAAGCACCAATACCAGAAAGTCCTCAGGAGCCAGCGATGATGAGGCGCCGTGAGCCCACCCACCACAGGATATTCTGCACTGCTGCTAGATCACTTCAGTGAAGTTTAGCTGCACCTGTTCTAATTCAACTTACTAAGGACGCTATTTGCTAAAGTCCTCGACTTTAATCCCAGCCTGCAACATTGAAACCTGGCCTGTTGACTGCCCATCTCAATGTTTCCATCATTCTGGTGGTGTCAGCTTAGCATTTGATAGGTCCCTCTTCCCCACCCCTCCCAAATTTATTTTAAGACTTTGCCAGCGCATAAGGTTCTGCACGCTCAGGGAGTCAGCCAGACAGTTGGAGCGCATATGGAGTTGTCTGAGTGCGATGAATCCTTCTTGAACAGACACGAAACTCCAAATTCCTACAAAGTTCTCTACTAAGGTAGCAATCGCTCATTTCATGGAGCCAAACCAAATGACAGACCTCCTGGTAATGAGATGACGATCACCACACGGCCCTCCAAGGATTGCCGCCACGAACACCAACATCAAAGACCTGGACATGAACTGCCACCCTGACCAACAAATACTATCTGGAATCATCTTATACTATGCCAACTAGTTGAAATCATCATACACTATGTCAACCCTAACAGCACAGGGATATAAGTACTAGTTGAAATCACCGTACACTATGTCAACCCAAGCATCACACTGACACAAATACCGGTTAAAATCGTCATACATTATTTCAACCCTAACATCACATTGATACGAATACCAGTTAAAATCGTCATACATTATTTCAACCCTAACATCACATTGATACAAATACCAGTTAAAATCGTCACACATTATTTCAACCCTAACATCACATTGATACAAATACCGGTTAGAATCGTCATACACTATTTCAACCCTAACATCACACACTGATACAAATACCGGTTAAAATCGTCATACATTATTTCAACCCTGACATCACATTGATACAAATACCGGTTAGAATCGTCATACACTATTTCAACCCTGACATCACATTGATACAAATACCGGTTAAAATCGTCATACACTATTTCAACCCTGACATCACATTGATACAAATACCGGTTAGAATTGTCATACACTATTTCAACCCTGACATCACACTGATACAAATACTAGTTGAAATCATCATATACTATAGCAAACTTCAAACCACAGTCATAGTACTAGTTGAAATCATCATATACTATAGCAAACTTCAAACCTCAGTCATAGTACTAGTTGAAATCATCATATACTATACCAAACTTCAAACCTCAGTCATACTACTAGTTGAAATCATCATATACGATACTAAACTTCAAACCTCAGTCATACTACTAGTTGAAATCATCATATACTATACCAAACTCAAACCACGGTCATAGTACTAGTTGAAATCATCATATACTATACCAAACTTCAAACCTCAGTCATACTACTAGTTGAAAATCATATACTATACCAAACTTCAAACCACAGTCATACTACTAGTTTGAAATCATCATATACTATACCAAACTCAAACCACGGTCATAGTACTAGTTGAAATCATCATATACTATACCAAACTTCAAACCTCAGTCATACTACTAGTTGAAATCATCATATACTATACCAAACTTCAAACCTCAGTCATAGTACTAGTTGAAATCATCATATACTATACCAAACTTCAAACCTCAGTCATACTACTAGTTGAAATCATATACTATACCAAACTTCAAACCACAGTCATACTACTAGTTTGAAATCATCATATACTATACCAAACTCAAACCACGGTCATAGTACTAGTTGAAATCACCATACACTATATCAAGCCTTTCATTGTGACACACATTTCAAACGATGATCCAGTTCAACTGTATCAACATCAACAGTTCAAGATCTCATGATCGATGGTGATCAAATTCGTGTGATCGAAACGTAATTCGTGGGATACCAAAACCTTGTGGACATTGTTTTCACTTTTCAGACAACACAAAGTTATAGTGTTTTCACTTTTCAGACGACACAAAGTTATAGTGTTTTCACTTTTCAGACGACACAAAGTTATAGTGTTTTCACTTTTCAGATGACACAAAGTTATAGTGTTTTCACTCTTCAGACGACACAAAGTTATAGTGTTTTCACTTTTCAGATGACACAAAGTTATAGTGTTTTCACTCTTCAGACGACACAAAGTTATAGTGTTTTCACTTTTCAGATGACACAAAGTTATAGTGTTTTCACTCTTCAGACGACACAAAGTTATAGTGTTTTCACTTTTCAGACGACACAAAGTTATAGTGTTTTCACTTTTCAGACGACACAAAGTTATAGTGTTTTCACTCTTCAGACGACACAAAGTTATAGTGTCTTCACTTTTCAGACGACACAAAGTTATAGTTTTCACTTTTCAGACGACACAAAATTATAGTGTTTTCACTTTTCAGACACGACACAAAGTTATAGCAATTTTAAATATGCATGCTGGTTGGTTCTTTTGACAGAGCCGTGGACTCAAGATCTGATATCTGGAGTTCAATCCCAGCCCACAACAGTAAAGAGCAAGCCAGTTCTCTGCCCATCGTAATGTTTCAATCGTTCTGGTGGTGTCAGCTTGAGTGATTCATAGATCCTTCTCCTGTCCTCCCCCCCATTTCAAGACCTTGCCAAAGCTCTGAGAGTTTTGCGCAAGCTCAGGGAGTCTGCCAGATGATTACTGGCAGATTTGAGTGGAGCGCATATGGAATTGTTCCAGTGCCATGACTCCCTCCTGAACAAACTTCAGACTCCAAAAAGTTACAGAGTTTTGAAAGACTGTCATGCCCATCGTTTCACGTGATTTTACGTTTTTATAGATGTTATGCAATTGTGGTTGTATTTCTTTCAAACAGTCACATGTAATCAGTTGGAATATGGTGCTTGTTCAAGAGTGATTCGCCACACTCAGGCATATCCATATGCGATCCATCCAGATCTACAAGCAGTTATATGGCAGAGTCTCTGAGCCTGCGTGAAACCCAATGTGCTGGCAAGGTCTTGAAGTGGGAAGGGCGACTGGGAGAAGGGACCTATGTAACAGTAAGCTGACACCACCAGAATGATGGTAACATTAAGATGGGCAGCCAACAGGCCAGTGGACCTATCAAACAGTAAGCTGACACCACCAGAATGATGGAAACATTAAGATGGGCAGCCAACAGGCCAGTGGACCAATGAAACAGTAAGCTGACACCACCAGAATGATGGTAACATTAAGATGGGCAGCCAACAGGCCAGTGGACCTATCAAACAGTAAGCTGACACCACCAGAATGATGGACACATTAAGATGGGCAGCCAACAGGCCAGTGGACCTATGAAACAGTAAGCTGACACCACCAGAATGATGGACACATTAAGATGGGCAGCCAACAGGCCAGTGGACCTATGAAACAGTAAGCTGACATCACCTGAATGATGGAAACATTAAGATGGGCAGCCAACAGGCCAGTGGACCTATGAAACAGTAAGCTGACACCACCAGAATGATGGAAACATTAAGATGGGCAGCCAACAGGCCAGTGGACCTATCAAACAGTAAGCTGACACCACCAGAATGATGGAAACATTAAGATGGGCAGCCAACAGGCCAGTGGACCTATCAAACACTAAGCTGACACCACCAGAATGATGGAAACGTTTAAGATGGGCAGCCAACAGGCCAGTGGACCTATCAAACACTAAGCTGACACCACCAGAATGATGGAAACGTTTAAGATGGGCAGCCAACAGGCCAGTGGACCTATCAAACACTAAGCTGACACCACCAGAATGATGGAAACGTTTAAGATGGGCAGCCAACAGGCCAGTGGACCTATCAAACACTAAGCTGACACCACCAGAATGATGGAAACGTTTAAGATGGGCAGCCAACAGGCCAGTGGACCTATCAAACACTAAGCTGACACCACCAGAATGATGGAAACGTTTAAGATGGGCAGCCAACAGGCCAGTGGACCTATCAAACACTAAGCTGACACCACCAGAATGATGGAAACGTTTAAGATGGGCAGCCAACAGGCCAGTGGACCTATCAAACAGTAAGCTGACACCACCAGAATGATGGAAACGTTTAAGATGGGCAGCCAACAGGCCAGTGGACCTATCAAACACTAAGCTGACACCACCAGAATGATGGAAACGTTTAAGATGGGCAGCCAACAGGCCAGTGGACCTATCAAACAGTAAGCTGACACCACCAGAATGATGGAAACGTTTAAGATGGGCAGCCAACAGGCCAGTGGACCTATCAAACACTAAGCTGACACCACCAGAATGATGGAAACGTTTAAGATGGGCAGCCAACAGGCCAGTGGACCTATCAAACACTAAGCTGACACCACCAGAATGATGGAAACATTAAGATGGGCAGTCAACAGGCCAGTGGACCTATGAAACAGTAAGCTGACACCACCACAATGATGGAAACGTTTAAGATGGGCAGCCAACAGGCCAGTGGACCTATGAAACAGTAAGCTGACACCACCAGAATGATGGAAACGTTTAAGATGGGCAGCCAACAGGCCAGTGGACCTATGAAACAGTAAGCTGACACCACCTGAATGATGGACACATTAAGATGGGCAGCCAACAGGCCAGTGGACCTATGAAACATTAAGCTGACACCACCAGAATGATGGAAACATCAAGATGGACAGCCAACAGGCCAGTGGACCTATGAAACAGTAAGCTGACACCACCACAATGATGGAAACATCAAGATGGACAGCCAACAGGCCAGTGGACCTATGAAACAGTAAGCTGACACCACCAGAATGATGGAAACATTAAGATGGACAGCCAACAGGCCAGTGGACCTATGAAACAGTAAGCTGACACCACCACAATGATAGAAACATTAAGATGGACAGCCAACAGGCCAGTGGACCTATGAAACAGTAAGCTGACACCACCACAATGATGGAAACATCAAGATGGACAGCCAACAGGCCAGTGGACCTATGAAACACTAATCTGACACCACCAGAATGATGGAAACATTAAGATGGACAGCCAACAGGCCAGTGTGTAATGTTGCGGGTTGGGATTGAACTCCAGATGTCAGATCTTGAGTCCATGGTTCTATCGAAAGAACCGACCAGCTGACGTAAAGAAAAAATGTGTATAATGAAAAATATCGCATTGATTATACCTATAATTGCCAATACCACTACTTCAATCAATTATATATTCCAGTGACCCTTGTTTGTTCTTCAAAAGACTGTAATCATTAAAATCCCTTGTTGTTCTTCAAAAGACTGTAATCATTAAAATCCCTTGTTGCTCTTCAAAAGACTGTAATCATTAAAATCCCCTGTTGTTCTTCAAAAGACTGTAATCATTAAAATCCCCTGTTGTTCTTCAAAAGACTGTAATCATTAAAATCCCCTGTTGTTCTTCAAAAGACTGTAATCATTAAAATCCCCTGTTGTTCTTCAAAAGACTGTAATCATTAAAATCCCCTGTTGTTCTTCAAAAGACTTATCATTAAAATCCCTTGTTGTTCTTCAATAGACTGTAATCATTAAAATCCCTTGTTGTTCTTCAAAAGACTGTAATCATTAAAATCCCCTGTTGTTCTTCAAAAGACTGTAATCATTAAAATCCCTTGTTGTTCTTCAAAAGACTGTAATCATTAAAATCCCTTGTTGTTCTTCAAAAGACTGTAATCATTAAAATCCCTTGTTGTTCGTCAAAAGACTGTAATCATTAAAATCCCTTGTTGTTCGTCAAAAGATTGTAATCATTAAAATCCCCTGTTGTTCGTGAAAAGACTGTAATCATTAAAATCCCGTTGCTCGTCAAAAGACTGTAATCAGTAAAATCCCGTTGTTCTTCAATAGACTGTAATCATTAAAATCCCGTTGTTCGTCAAAAGACTAATATTGTGATCACCAATATTCTATAGATAACATAAATTCATTAGAATCCTTGTTGTTTTTCAAAAGACTAATGCTGTGATCACCAATATTTTATGTGACAATGAAATAATCAGCATTCTCTATTGTTTATCAAAAGACTGTAATATTGTGATCACCAATATTTTGTGACAATAAAATAATCAGCATCCTCTATTGTTTATCAAAAGACTGCAATATTGTGATTACCAATATTTTATGTACAATAAAATAATCAGCATTCTCTATTGTTTATCAAAAGACTGTAATATTGTGATCACCAATATTTTAGGTACAATAAAATAATCAGCATTCTCTATTGTTTATCGAAAGACTGTAATATTGTGATCACCAATATTTTATGTACAATAAAATAATCAGCATCTTCTATTGTTTATCAAAAGACTGTAATATTGTGATCATCAATATTTCATATGGCAATAAAATAATCAGCATTTTCTATTGTTTATCAAAAGACTGTAATATTGTGATCATCAATATTTTATGTGGCAATAAAATAATCAGCACCCTCTATTGTTTATCAAAAGACTGCAATATTGTGATTACCAATATTTTATGTGGCAATAAAATAATCAGCATCCTCTATTGTTTATCAAAAGACTAATATTGTGATCATCAATATTTTAGGTGAGAATGAAATAATCAGCATCCTCTATTGTTTATCAAAAGACTAATATTGTGATCACCAATATTTTATGTGACAATAAAATAATCAGCATCCTCTATTGTTTATCAAAACACTAATATTGTGATCATCAATATTTTATGTGACAATGAAATAATCAGCATCCTCTATTGTTTATCAAAAGACTGTAACATTGTGATCATCAATATTTTAGGTGAGAATGAAATAATCAGCATCCTCTATTGTTTATCAAAAGACTGTAACATTGTGATCAGCAATATTTGACAGTGACAGTAACACAATCAGCATTCACCATCGCTCTAGAAAAGACTACATCAATGTGATCAGCATTACTGTAGGTGACAATGATACAATAATCAGCATCCCTAAACATCTGTGACAAGATCATCACATTATGATCAGCAATATTCATATTTCATATCCGTATCCATATCTCTTTTGTCACAGTGGATTTATCACGTGAAATTCAGGCTGCTCTCCCCTTTGAGAGTGCGTCGCCGCTGTGCAGCGCCATTCAATTTTTTTCTTACCAAGACATCGGAAAGGCAAGAAGGCCAATTGGTCTTCAATGGGAGGGACCTGGGAAATGAACCTCTCTCTCCAATGTTTTGTACCAGGGCAACCGGACCAATGCCATGCTCTTCGCGATTTTCAACTGCCATGAGATCTTTAGCGTGCGCAAGACAACCGCTTTTTATCCAGTGTTGAGAGTGCTATGTCCTCGTTTGGAAGACAGACCATGCATTCGAGTCGCATGCACCTTACGGAAGGTGTGGATCTAATTCCCTGACCAACACTGCAGGTATCCGAATCTCCCAGGCCTGACGGACACCAGGATACATCATGATAGTAAGCATACAGTACAGCCTCGTCACGCAGTCTCAACCCAGATTGGAACTCCATAGCATCCCATCGTCATCTCATCATCATCATCATCATCATCATCATCATCATCATCATACCATCATCACTATCATCATCAACACCACCACCACCATCATCATCATCATTACCATCATTAGTATCATCATCATTATCATCATCAACACCAACATCATCAGTATCATTACCAGCATTAGTATCATCATCATCATTAGTATCATCATCATTACAATCATCATCATCATCATCAGAACCTTTTTTTTAAAACTGTCCTCGGTTCTGTCGTCACTAAAATGACGATGAAAACAGGACAAGAAAAGAAATTGTTTAAAAAAATGAAAGATTCCAAAAGATCAAACAAAAATTAGATTACATGTTTTCATTGATAATCTTCACGTGGTCATTTACCTTTTTCTCTAGGATCATCGCATTCAGGGAGGTTACCTTTTGCTCATCTTTTTAGTCGTCCCATTTTCTATGCCACCTTAATGGCCACAAGAAGCCGGGGAATTTTTCCTTTTTTTTTTCTTTTCTTTTTTTTTTCTTACAATGCAATGATGATGATGTCGATGAGGATGATAATCATGATGCTATGGAGTTCCATCTAGGATTGAGACTGCGTGACAGGGTTGTACTCTACCTTACTATCATAATAATATCCTGGCGTCAACCAGGCCCAAGATATACAGACACCTGCGGTGCTGGTCAGAAGTTTTAAGCAACACCCTCAATGACGCATCCGTGAAGCGGATGAGACTCGACTGTGTGGTTCCAGTCTTCCCAATGAGCCCGTAACACGCCCAACTCTGGGTAGGAGCCGGTTAGAGCCGAAAAATCTCACACTGATTTTTGAAGGGACTGATGGGGATTCGAACCCACAACATTCCAGTCGGAACTTCGTTCCATTAACCACTACACCACGGCGACTGGTGTGGTCATTTACTTCGTGACATGTGTCGTGACATAAGACACGTCTAAAGACGATGATCAGTGTCATGTGACATACGTGACTTTAATCAACAGTCAGTGGTAACTATACATTCACTCACATTGGAGTGTACAGATTAACAGTCTGACAGCTTCTTGCCAAACAATTTCATTCTATGGCAAAAGCATAATGATAAAAGGGATTAATGTTTCAAATAATGATACACTGTATTGCATCCCTGAATAGGATCATTAATATCTGAAAGTAATAACACAAAAATGTTTTGATGATACATTTTTGAAAACCTAGAATAAAGAAGAAGAATATCAGAAAGTAATTATACATAAAAATATTTTGATCTGCAGTATTTAAATGGTTATGTATTTTATTGTATTACGTCATTACAAAAATCAGTTGTTTGATATTTCAAAATAATTCAAAATGGTTTACATATTTCATCAGAATTGAGTATAACTATAAGCTCCACAATATTTCAGAATAATGAATTATTCTATGATTAATGTTTTATGAGTCATGTTTAAACTGATTATGTCCCACCGTATTTCAAAACAACAAATAATTCTATGATCAAAATGTTTCTGTGAGTCATATTTAAACCGATTTTATATTTTTATTTAAAAAAGTCCAGATCGATTAATATTTCAAAGGATTTTTCATTACAAGAAAAACATTTTGATTGATAGCATTTTCAGTGATGATACACTTTGTGAAGTCTAAAACACGTGAGCTAACATTCAGAAGACGTCAATGGTGATCAATCAAACGGAAGTGAGCATGGACATAACCGGATGTGACGACACTGAGATCCACAACAATCAAAGCTTCATGCTTTTCATCAAACTACCACACATGGTGAATTGAGGTAATAGTCATTGATTCAATGAATCTCACAGATTGTCATTACAGCATAACAACACATATTGTACATGCAACAAAGATGACAACAACAACAACAATTACAACAATAACAAGATGGACAAGCTATTCCAACAATCTTCCTTTTTATAAAAAATTGTGTACAGAAAGTCTAAATTTCGTATTTCTCCAACTATATCTCTTTTTATGCAAGACGTCACAGGAATCTAGATTTGGTATTTTTCAAGGTCATTGTGACCTTGAAGAGGTGTCAGGTGACCAAAAATTTGACGTGAAGCGAGGATAATTATTGTACACTATTACGACAATGAAAACAGAATGGAAACATTGTCAGAAGTTCTAGAGAAAATGCTGCTCACACATCTTTCTGATATCAGGTAGCGTTCTTCGATAACCGAGTGGCCAAGACATTCCCCTTCCAGTTGGAAGGTCTGGGTTTAACCCTTTGACCCTTGCTCCCTCTCCACCAAATGCAACAACTTAACCCTTTGACTCCCTCACCATAACCACCAGCTTCAAACTTAAAACCCTTTGATTCCCTCGCCCTATCCACCAGCTTCCTGCAGGAAGCTGGTGGATAGTGCGAGGCAGTCAAAGGGTTAAGTTTTTGCTTTGCTAGCATAGTTGACAGAGCAGGAAGCCGGTGGATAGTGCCAGGGAATCGAAGGGTTAAGTTTTTTTGCTTTAGCGTATAACAATCGGGGTTGACAAAGTGCATGGAAGCCGGTGGATAGTGCGAGGGAGTCAAAGGGCTAAGTTTTTGCTTTGCTAGCTTCATTGACAGTGCAGGAAGCCGGTGGACAGGACGCAGGAGACAAAGGGTTAAACCTGCTTGGATGCAACTCAGTGTATAAAGGGTGAAGAATTTTCCAATCTCCCCAATCAACATGTGTGTAGACCTACAAAGTGTTTCAACTCACTTCGTGTGTGAACGCAAGCATTATATCAACTACGGACTTTAAGAATCTCGAGTTTTGAGGTTTCTTCAAAATAATTCCGATTCATCAGCCTCAAGCAATTCCATATGCGCTCAACCCAAACCCGTGAGCAATTACCCGGCAGATTCACTGAGCCTGCGCAAAAGCGTGTGCCTGGTAAGGCCTAGATATGGGGAGGATGGGCGAGAAGAAGGGACCTATGAAACACTAAGCTGACACCACCAGAATGATGGAAACATTAAGATGGGCAGCCAACAGGCCAGTGGACCTATGAAACACTAAGCTGACACCACCAGAATGATGGAAACATTAAGATAGGCAGCCAACAGGCCAGTGGACCTATGAAACACTAAGCTGACACCACCAGAATGATGGAAACATTAAGATGGGCAGCCAACAGGCCAGTGGACCTATGAAACACTAAGCTGACACCACCAGAATGATGGAAACATTAAGATAGGCAGCCAACAGGCCAGTGGACCTATGAAACACTAAGCTGACACCACCAGAATGATGGAAACATTAAGATAGGCAGCCAACAGGCCAGTGGACCTATGAAACACTAAGCTGACACCACCAGAATGATGGAAACATTAAGATAGGCAGCCAACAGGCCAGTGGACCTATGAAACACTAAGCTGACACCACCAGAATGATGGAAACATTAAGATAGGCAGCCAACAGGCCAGTGGACCTATGAAACACTAAGCTGACACCACCAGAATGATGGAAACATTAAGATAGGCAGCCAACAGGCCAGTGGACCTATGAAACAGTAAGCTGACACCACCAGAATGATGGAAACATTAAGATGGGCAGCCAACAGACCAGTGGACCTATGAAACAGTAAGCTGACACCACCAGAATGATGGAAACAGTAAGATGGGCAGCCAACAGACCAATGGACCTATGAAACAGTAAGCTGACACCACCAGAATGATGGAAACATTAAGATGGGCAGCCAACAGACCAGTGGACCTATGAAACACTAAGCTGACACCACCAGAATGATGGAAACATTAAAATGGCAGCCAACAGACCAGTGGACCTATCAAACAGTAAGCTGACACCACCAGAATGATGGAAACATTAAAATGGGCAGCCAACAGACCAATGGACCTATGAAACACTAAGCTGACACCACCAGAATGATGGAAACATTAAGATGGACAGCCAACAGACCAATGGACCTATGACACACTAAGCTGACACCACCAGAATGATGGAAACATTAAGATGGGCAGCCAACAGACCAATGGACCTATGAAACACTAAGCTGACACCACCAGAATGATGGAAACGTTATGATGGGCAGCCAACAGGCCAGTGGACCTATGAAACAGTAAGCTGACACCACCAGAATGATGGAAACATTAAGATGGGCAGCCAACAGACCAGTGGACCTATGAAACACTAAGCTGACACCACCAGAATGATGGAAACATTAAGATGGGCAGCCAACAGACCAATGGACCTATGACACACTAAGCTGACACCACCAGAATGATGGAAACATTAAGATGGACAGCCAACAGGCCAGTGGACCTATGAAACACTAAGCTGACACCACCAGAATGATGGAAACATTAAGATGGGCAGCCAACAGGCCAGTGGACCTATGAAACACTAAGCTGACACCACCAGAATGATGGAAACATTAAGATGGGCAGCCAACAGGCCAGTGGACCTATGAAACAGTAAGCTGACACCACCAGAATGATGGAAACATTAAGATAGGCAGCCAACAGGCCAGTCGTTTTAACGTTGCGGGCGGGGATTGAACTCAAGATATCAGATTTTTGGTCCATGGCTCCATCAAATGAACGATGCAAGCCCAGACACGATCGT
>JAPXFY010000017.1:80047514-80050014 GCA_030674185.1 Monoplex corrugatus
CGGTGCTCTCTTTCCCTCCAGCTTCCCCGTTGTGACCAGGTGCTCCAAATTCCCCTTCCTCATAAAATGGTCTATAAATGTTGCTTGTCTTTTCCTAATCTTCCTTATGAGTGATCTACTTGTGTCTGCCTCCATCAAGACTGTCTCGTTTGTTTTCTTTGCTGTCCATGGAACTCTCAACATTCTTCTGAGAAACCACATCTCGGCTGCCTCGATCCTGCTCTGGCTTTGCTTGCTGACTGTCCACGCCTCGCATCCGTACAACAGTATTGGTTCTATATAACATTCAAGGACTCTCTTTCTGATGTTAATTGATAGGCACTTGTTGGTAAGAATGCTTGTCATCTTCTTGAATGCTGTTTTGGCTTGGCCGATTCTGCCAGCTATTTCCGATGTGCATCTGCCGTCTGATGAAATGACCGTTCCCAGGTATTTAAACTTATTAACCTGTGTCAAGGTTGTGCCATTTGCTGTTACTTTGCAGGAGGGGATTTCATGTTTTTTACTGATCACCATGACTTCAGTCTTCCTCCTGTTTAGTTCCAACCCCTTACCTTTGCTTTCTGTTTCTAGTATATTCACAAGGTTTTGTAGGTCCCTTTCATTTTCTGCAATTAGCACGGTGTCATCTGCGTACCGAATGTTGTTTATCATTTTCCCTCCAACCTTTAATCCAGGGTCTTCTTCTAGGTTTCTCATGATGTTTTCGCTGTATAGTGAAAACAGATCTGGTGACAGAACACAACCCTGTCTGACTCCTCTTTTGATGTTTTGAAAAGAGCTTATATTGTTTTCTATTCTCATTGCAGCTGTTTGTTCCCAGTATATATTCCTGATTATTCATCATCATAGTCATCAAATACCATCCTTCATCCTTCTCTACCTTGTTGCAGAAGTACAGAGTTGTCTCCACAATCGTTGTCATCTTTATTGTCATCGTCATCATCATCACAATTATCGTCTCCATAGTCGTCGTCGTCATCGTCATATTGATCATCATCGTTGTCTTCGTCGTCGCCGTCATTTATCAGCATCATCATTACAATCGTCACAATCATCACCATCATCATCACCATCATCATCGTCGTCACCATCATCATCATCACCATCGTCGTCTTCATCATCAGTTATTCCTCTTTCCCTCTGACGATCCATTCAAAGCCATTGTTTCCAAACCCGAGGTCAATGAAAATTTAAAACGAGTGCGGTACATTACAAGGGAGATAAAAACAGTTTAACTAAAGAGGTCAGCGCTTGTTGTGTCCCTTGGATTGTATTTTGGCCACACACGAAAACAAACACGCACGCGTATGCTCGAGCGCACGCGCCGCGCACGCACGCGCACACACACACACACACACACACAAACTCTCTCTCTCTCTCTCTCTCTCTCTCTCTCTCTCTCTCACCCTGTTACGAAGTGACTCGGCGGTGGAGGCAGAGAGTTTACTAAAATCATCATCTTACTCGTTCTTCTTCTTCTTTCTTCTTTGTTCTACTTTCCTTCTTCTTCTTTTCTCCTTCTTCTTCTTTGTTCTACTTTCCTTCTTCTTCTTGTTCTTCTTTTCTCCTTCTTCTTCTTTGTTCTACTTTCCCCCTTCTTCTTCTTTTCTCCTTCTTCTTCTTTGTTCTACTTTCCTTCTTCTTCTTGTTCTTCTTTTCTCCTTCTTTGTTCTACTTTCCTTCTTCTTCTTGTTCTTCTTTTCTCCTTCTTCTTCTTTGTTCTACTTTCCCCCCTTCTTCTTCTTGTTCTTCTTTTCTCCTTCTTCTTCTTTGTTCTACTTTCCCCCCTTCTTCTTCTTGTTCTTCTTTTCTCCTTCTTCTTCTTTGTTCTACTTTCCCCCCTTCTTCTTCTTGTTCTTCTTTTCTCCTTCTTCTTCTTTGTTCTACTTTCCCCCCTTCTTCTTCTTTTCTCCTTCTTCTTTGTTCTTGTTCTTCTTTTCTCCTTCTTCTTCTTCTTTGTTCTACTTTCTCCCTTCTTCTTCTTCTTTTCTCCTTCTTCTTCTTTTCTTCTTCTTCTTTGTTCTACTTTCCCCCTTCTTCTTTTCTTCTTCTTCTTTGTTCTACTTTCTCCCTTCTTCTTTTCTTCTTCTTCTTCTTTGTTCTACTTTCCCCCTTCTTCTTCCTCTTCTTTTTTCTTCTTTGTTCTACTTTTCCCCTTCTTCTTCTTCTTCATTCTTTTTCTCCTCCTCTTCCCCCTACTCTTTCTACTTCTTCCTTTTCCTTCTTGTTCTTATTGTTGTTGTTGCTGTTGTTGTTCTTCTTCTTCCTCCTCTTCTTTTTTTTTCCCTTCCTTTTTTTCGTTCATTTTTTTCTTTCTTTCTTTCTTACTTACCTCCTTCTTTTTCTGTCTTTTGTCCATATCAACATAGTTTTTGTTTTCTTTCTTTTTTTTTTTTTATTTCTTAACTGAAGTAGCAAAACTCCACGCAGATATGCAAAGTAATGTACACACTCAGAGTCATTGCCACGTCTTTTTGTCTGTCTGTCTGTTTGTCTG
>JAPXFY010000017.1:80082514-80102514 GCA_030674185.1 Monoplex corrugatus
CGCTAACGTCACAGGTGCCATGTGATGGAGAAGATCTAAAATGATCATGGCACAA
The DNA here is from genome assembly GCA_030674185.1 of Monoplex corrugatus. Taxonomy (NCBI): domain Eukaryota; kingdom Metazoa; phylum Mollusca; class Gastropoda; order Littorinimorpha; family Ranellidae; genus Monoplex; species Monoplex corrugatus. The sequence goes on from JAPXFY010000017.1 coordinate 80,082,570, forward strand.
GCCTTAAGCCTGCACATAAACAACGTCACAGGTGCCAAGTGATGGAGAAGATCCAGAATGATCATGGCACAAGCCTTAAGCCTGCACATAAACAACGTCACAGGTGCCATGTGATGGAGAAGATCGAGAATGATCATGGCACAAGCCTTAAGCCTGCGCATAAACCCATTAGCTGGACAGCTCCACGGTAACACGGACACTACCAGATATGACTGAAGCCTAGCATTAACCCTTTGACTCCTGCACCCTATCCACCACCAGCCAAAAATGTAACCCTTTGACTCCCTCACCCTATCCACAAGGTTCCTGCAGGAAGCTGGCGGATAGGGCGAAGGAGTCAAAAGAGTTAATTTTTCGCTTTGCAATTATGGTTGACGAGGGATTCAAAGGGTTAAGGAATGACTGGAGTGTATAGCATTAGGCAAGCCTTCACATTGTTCTGTAGGCTTATTATTTTTTCTTTGAGGTCAAAAAGTCGGATTGTTGGGATAGAGAGGAGGGGAGGGAGAGAGAGAGAGATAGACAGAGAGACAGACAGACAGAGACAGACAGACAGAAAAGAGAGAGAGAGAGACTGACAGAGACAGAGAGAGACAGAGAGACAGAGAGCGAAAGAGACAGAGAGAGAGAGAGAATGAGAGACAGACAGAGAGAGACAGACAGACAGAGAGACAGAGAGAGACAGAAAGAGACAGACAGACAGACAGAGACACAGAGAGAGACGGACAGACAGAGACACAGAGAGAGCGATACAGACAGAGAGAGAGAGAGACAGAGAGAGAGCGAGAGAGACAGACAGAGCGAGAGAGAGAGAATGAGACAGAGACAGATAGAGAAAAACAGAGAGAGGGAGGGAGGGAGGGAGAGGGAAAAAGAGACGGAAAGAAACAAAGAGAGACAGACATACAGACGGAAAAACCGACAGACCAAGACAGAGACAGAGAAAGAGACAGAGACAGAGAAACAGAGCAGAGATAAAGACACATAGAGACAGAGACAAGCAGAAACAGACAGACAAACAAACAAACAGACAGACAGACAGACAAACAAACAGACAGACAGACAGGGGGGAGGGGGGATTCGCACAAGTACCACAGTCAGGTAACTTCACGCTCGTGGCAGATGACAATTCATATTTACGAATGACTAAAGCGCTTAATTACAATTACAATAAATGAACACATTGGTTAACAGACTTCCCTTAATATCACACCATGACAGATGTCATCACCATTAACCCCACCCCCTTGCACTGTCAGAGTTCAAGCCATTGACACCTTAACCCTTTGACTCCCCAAGCTCTATCCTCTAGCCGCAAAGACCTTAACCTTTTCAGTCCTCCTCCAATATCCACTAGCTTCCAACTGGAAACTGGTGGATAGGGTGGGGGACTAAATGGATTGTTGGTGGATAGGGTGGAGGACTAAATGGATTGTTGGTGGATAGGGTGGGGGACTAAATAGATTGTTGGTGGATAGGGTGGAGGACTAAATGGATTGTTGGTGGATAGGGTGGAGGACTAAATGGATTGTTGGTGGATAGGGTGGAGGACTAAATGGATTGTTGGTGGATAGGGCAGGGGACTAAATAGATTGTTGGTGGATAGGGTGGGGGACTAAATGGATTGTTGGTGGATAGGGTGGAGGACTAAATAGATTATTGGTGGATAGGGTGGGGGACTAAATAGATTATTGGTGGATAGGGTGGGGGACTAAATAGATTGTTGGTGGATAGGGTGGGGGACTAAATGGATTGTTGGTGGATAGGGTGGGGGACTAAATGGATTGTTGGTGGATAGGGTGGGGGACTAAATAGATTGTTGGTGGATAGGGTGCGGGACTAAATAGATTGTTGGTGGATAGGGTGGGGGACTAAATGGATTGTTGGTGGATAGGGTGGGGGACTAAATGGATTGTTGGTGGATAGGGTGGGGGACTAAATAGATTGTTGGTGGATAGGGTGGGGGACTAAATGGATTATTGGTGGATAGGGTGGGGGACTAAATGGATTGTTGGTGGATAGGGTCGGGGACTAAATGGATTAAGTGTTTGTTTGACTGGAAGCTGGTGGATAGGGTGGGGGACTAAATAGATTGTTGGTGGATAGGGTGGGGGACTAAATGGATTGTTGGTGGATAGGGTGGGGGACTAAATGGATTGTTGGTGGATAGGGTGGGGGACTAAATAGATTGTTGGTGGATAGGGTGGGGGACTAAATGGATTATTGGTGGATAGGGTGGGGGACTAAATGGATTGTTGGTGGATAGGGTGGAGGACTAAATAGCTTGTTGGTGGATAGGGTGGGGGACTAAATGGATTGTTGGTGGATAGGGTGGGGGACTAAATAGATTGTTGGTGGATAGGGTGGGGGACTAAATGGATTATTGGTGGATAGGGTGGGGGACTAAATGGATTGTTGGTGGATAGGGTCGGGGACTAAATGGATTAAGTGTTTGTTTGACTGGAAGCTGGTGGATAGGGTGGGGGACTAAATAGATTGTTGGTGGATAGGGTGGAGGACTAAATGGATTGTTGGTGGATAGGGTGGAGGACTAAATGGATTGTTGGTGGATATGGTGGAGGACTAAATGGATTGTTGGTGGATAGGGTGGAGGACTAAATGGATTAAGTGTTTGACTGGAAGCTGGTGGATAGAGTGAGGGACTAAATGGATTGTTTGTTTAACTGGAAGCTGGTGGATAGGGTGGGGGACTAAATGGATTGTTTGTTTAGCTGGAAGCTGGTGGATAGGGTGAGGGACTAAATGGATTGTTTGTTTAGCTGGAAGCTGGTGGATAGGGTGGGGGACTAAATGGATTGTTTGTTTAGCTGGAAGCTGGTGGATAGGGTGGGGGACTAAATGGATTGTTTGTTTAGCTGGAAGCTGGTGGATAGGGTGGGGGACTAAATGGATTGTTTGTTTAGCTGGAAGCTGGTGGATAGTAATAATAATAATAATAATTACAATATTTATATAGAGCAAAATCTTGATAAAATCAAATCTAAGCGCTGAAGCAGACACACACGCAAGCACGCACGCACGCACGCACGCACACACACGCACGCACACACACACACACACACACACACACACACACACACACACACACACACACACACACACACACACACGCATGGCTATAAATGGGGAGAAAGAATAAAAGCAATAAAAGCAAGAATAAAACCAATGGAAAATTATAGAGAGCATAGCATATACAATTATATGCACATGGAAAAAAGTTAAGCAACCCTAAATTTGATCTACTGTCGCAGGTTACTGTAAGTATTAACATGGCACAAAATGTCATTTTGGACAAGACTGGTATTCCATAGCGATGATGAAAACAGCCCAGTGTGACAGTGAGGCACTGGCTCCATGTGGCGTGCACGAGCATCACGCCATCCACGCACTCGCCAAAATGAAGTTTGCTCACGCCACAGATACGTGCGTGTTTGAGGCAGTTTCCCCACTGCATAGTCACTGTCCTACAAGATGGAACGAAGGAGAATGTCAGAAGAACAACGGTGGCAAATTATTGGCATGCATTCTACTGGTATGACCTGCACAGCTATAGGACGTCAACTGGGATACCAAACGTCAGTAATCAGCCGATTGATACGAAAACATGCTGAAACGAACACTGTGAAGGACCGGCCACGAGCAGGCAAACCACGTGTTACTACCCAGCGTGAAGACAGGGCGCTGTACCGTCTGGTACGGCAACAAGCGATTCGCATCTTCATCCCATCTGAAACGGCAGTGGCTACCAAATCGACATCTGTCCACAAAAACTGTTAGAAATCGCTTGAGAGCTATAGGACTGAGGGCAAGAAGGGTCATCAAGCGTCCACTCCTCACAGACCGTCATCAGCGATTACGTTTGGCCTGGTGTCTTGCCCGACAGCACTGGAACCTGAGGAACTGGCGGAAGATCCATTGGTCAGATGAAAGCCGCTTCTTACTCCATGTTACCGATGGGAGAGCGAGAGTATGGAGGCAGCCCAACACAGCTTATGCTGCAAGGAACATCACACCAACTGTTCCTCACGGCGGAGGCTCCATCATGGTCTGGGGGTGCATCTCCCACGACTGCAAACTGGACCTGGTGACCATTCGTGGCAACTTGACAGGAGATCGCTACATCCGGGAGGTCCTGCAGCCAGCTGTTGTGCCTCATTTTGACGACCACCCATTAGCCACCAGACCTGTGTTCATGGACGACAACGCCAGGCCTCATCGTTCCAGAGCAGTCGCAGCATACCTCCAGCAAGAGGCGGTGACAACATTACCATGGCCTGCCATGAGTGCGGACCTCAATCCGCTGGAACATGTATGGGACTTGCTTGGCCGTCGAATACAGTCACTGGACCCTCCTGTGCAAAATCTCCATGAACTGGAAGCAGCATTGCATCGGGAGTGGCAGCAGCTCATCATTCAGCAGATCCGACGCCTCACCGGAGGGATGAGACGTAGGGTTCAGGCAGTCATCAATGCACAGGGAAGATACACCCGGTATTGACTTTTGTTTGCTGTTATGCTACCTGGACACGTAAAATGTTGGTTTCATACCACTATTAATTTCTGGACCAACTGTATGAAATCGTTATTTCCAAACTCAACATGACACGTTTTTTTAACCAAAAGTTATGCACATCTGTCTTCAATGTTATTGACGTGAATTGTCAAACACAGAACCATATTTCTTTTGTTTATGTCTTATGCAAGTGTCATACTTTCATGTAATAAAGACCATTTTGTGAACTTGAGCGTTGCTTTCTTTTTGTCAGTATTATATCGCTTCCTTAGCGCAAAAATGTTGGGCTTGCTTAACTTTTTTCCATGTGTATATATTATAACCATGTGATTCCCTCCGAGCGGAGACAGGCTGCAGAGGGGGGGGGGGGGGGGTTGAGTGAGGTTAGGATTTTATGCGGAGGAGAAAAGGTGAGTTTTGAGAGCGGACTTGAAGGAGACAAAAGTAGGTTGCTGACGGACTGAGAGAGGAAGTTTGTTCCAGGAGAGTGGACCAGAAACAGAGAAGGCTCGTGGACCATAGGTATTGAGCTTAGTGCGTGGAAAGCGAAAAGTCAGAGGATCGGAGGCAGAGCGGAGGGTACGTGAGGGAACATAGATCTCAAGTAGGCTTGACAGGTAATCGGGGGCTGCGTTATTGAGGCTTTTGTAGCACATGGTGTCTAGTTTGTACTGTATGCGCTTTGATACAGGGAGCCAGTGAAGTTGTGCCAGGAGAGGAGATATGTGGTCAGCTTTTTTCTTTTTGAGTACAAGGCGTACAGCATTGTTTTGAATGCGCTGTAGGATGTGAATGGTGGAGGCAGGAAGACCAGACAGGAGTGAATTGCAATAGTCAATGCGAGACATTATGAAGGAGAGAACGAGTTTTGCAGTTGTTTCGACAGAGAGATACTTCCTGATCAGCCTTATACGATGGAGATGATAGTAGCAGGATCTGGCAGTTTGAGTAACAAAGTTGTTCATGGAGAGGGTAGAGTCAATGCAGACACCAAGGTTTTTAGCTGAATCAGAAATTGGGACTGATGTGTTACATAATGGGAGAGAAAGAGGAGGCAGCTGAGAAAGTTTCTGACGGGTGCCAATGAGGATAGCTTCTGTTTTGTCGTCATTAAGCTGAAGTCTATTGTGGATAGGGTGGGGGACTAAATGGATTGTTTGTTTAGCTGGAAGCTGGTGGATTGGGTGGGGGACTAAATGGATTGTTTGTTTAACTGGAAGCTGGTGGATAGGGTGGGGGACTAAATGGATTGTTTGTTTAGCTGGAAGCTGGTGGATAGGGTGGGGGATTAAATGGATTGTTTGTTTAGCTGGAAGCTGGTGGATAGGGTGGGGGACTAAATGGATTGTTTAACTGGAAGCTGGTGGATAGGGTGGGGGACTAAATGGATTGTTTGTTTAGCTGGAAGCTGGTGGATTGGGTGGGGGACTAAATGGATTGTTTGTTTAGCTGGAAGCTGGTGGATAGGGTGGGGGACTAAATGGATTAAGTGTTTGTTTAGCTGGAAGCTGGTGGATAGGGTGGAGGACTAAATGGATTGTTTGTTTAGCTGGAAGCTGGTGAATAGGGTGAGGGACTAAATGGATTGTTTGTTTAGCTGGAAGCAGGTGGATAGGGTGGGAGACTAAATGGATTGTTTGTTTAGCTGGAAGCAGGTGGATAGGGTGAGGGACTAAATGGATTGTTTGTTTAGCTGGAAGCAGGTGGATAGGGTGGGGGATTAAATGGATTGTTTGTTTAGCTGGAAGCAGGTGGATAGGGTGGGGGACTAAATGGATTGTTTGTTTAGCTGGAAGCTGGTGGATAGGGTGGGGGACTAAATGGATTGTTTGTTTAGCTGGAAGCTGGTGGATAGGGTGGGGGACTAAATGGATTGTTTGTTTAGCTGGAAGCTGGTGGATAGGGTGAGGGACTGAAAGGGTTAAGTTTTTGCTTTGCTGTTCTGGTTGACAATGCAGAAAGCTGGTGGATAGGGTGGGGGATTGAAAGGGTTAAGTTCTTGCTTTGCTGTCCTGGCAGACAATGCAGGAAGCTGGTGGATAGGGTGGGGAGCCAAAGGGTTAAGTTTCTGCTTTGCTGTCCTGGCTGACAATGCAAAAAGCTGGTGGATAGGGTGGGGGATTGAAAGGGTTAAGTTCTTGCTTTACTGTCCTGGTTGATCATGCAGAAAACTGGTGGATAGGGTGGGGGAGTCAAAGGGTTAAGTTCTTGCTTTGCTGTTCTGGCTGACAATGCGGAAAGCTGCTAGATGGAGTGAGGGAGTCTAAGGGTTAATAGAAGAGTGAGGGAGTCCAGGGGTTAACAGACATCAGATCAGTTCATCAGACAATGTATAACTGTCATTCTCATGGCCTCAACACCTGTCTGTAGTTTTGAGGGAAGGTTCCTATCGTGTCTTTATTGTTCAACCCTTTGGCTCCCTCACCCTATCCACCAACTGCAAAAACTTAACCCTTTGGCTCCCTCGCCCTATCCACCAACTGCAAAAACTTAACCCTTTGGCTCCCTCGCCCTATCCACCAACTGCAAAAACTTAACCCTTTGGCTCCCTCACCCTATCCACCAACTGCAAAAACTTAACCCTTTGGCTCCCTCGCCCTATCCACCAACTGCAAAAACTTAACCCTTTGGCTCCCTCACCCTATCCACCAACTGCAAAAAACTTAACCCTTTGGCTCCCTCACCCTATCCACCAACTGCAAAAACTTAACCCTTTGGCTCCCTCGCCCTATCCACCAACTGCAAAAACTTAACCCTTTGGCTCCCTCACCCTATCCACCAACTGCAAAAACTTAACCCTTTGGCTCCCTCGCCCTATCCACCAACTGCAAAAACTTAACCCTTTGGCTCCCTCACCCTATCCACCAACTGCAAAAACTTAACCCTTTGGCTCCCTCGCCCTATCCAACAACTGCAAAAACTTAACCCTTTGGCTCCCTCACCCTATCCAACAACTGCAAAAACTTAACCCTTTGGCTCCCTCATCCTATCCACCAACTGCAAAAACTTAACCCTTTGGCTCCCTCACCCTATCCAACAACTGCAAAAACTTAACCCTTTGGCTCCCTCACCCTATCCAACAACTGCAAAAACTTAACCCTTTGGCTCCCTCACTCTATCCACCAACTGCAAAAACTTAACCCTTTGACTCCCTCAGCCTATCCAACAAATGCAAAAACTTAACCCTTTGGCTCCCTCACCCTATCCAACAACTGCAAAAACTTAACCCTTTGGCTCCCTCACCCTATTCACAACTGCAAAAACTTAACCCCTTGGCTCCCTCACCCTATCCACAACTGCAAAAACTTAACCCTTTGGCTCCCTCATCCTATCCACCAGCTTCCTGCAGGAAGCTGGCGGATAGGGTGAGAGAGTGAAAAGGTTAAGTTTTTACTTTGCTAGCATAGTTGGCAATGCAGGAAGCTGGTGGACAGAGTGCAGGAGTCAAAGGGTTAAGTTTTTACTTTGCTAGCATGGTTGGCAATGCAGGAAGCTGGTGGACAGGGTGCAGGAGTCAAAGGGTTAAGTTTTTACTTTGCTAGCATGGTTGGCAATGCAGGATGCTGGTGGACAGGGTGCAGGAGTCAAAGGGTTAAGGTTTTGCTTTGCTAGCATGGTTGACAATGCAGGAAGCTGGTGGACAGGGTGCAGGAGTCAAAGGGTTATGGTTTTGCTTCGCTAGCATGGTTGGCAATGCAGGATGCTGATGGACAGGGTGCAGGAGTCAAAGGGTTAAAGCCTAGCCGTCTGCGCAGAGCCATATCAGGGCTATTAACCATTTCAAAATGTACACAACATCTGGTTGGCGAAAAAACCCCAGCTAGAAACGAAGATTTACAACACATAGCAATGCATATGCGCACATAATGTAAGGATATGCCCCTGGCCTTGACCATTCCGTCCAATTTATCACTGAATACAAATGTGAACATACATGTAACTTGGGACAAAAAAGCATGCATAGAAAATTACCTAATTACCTAAAATTGCTCCTACACAGCACATTTGTTTACACACACACACACACACACACACACACACACACACACACACACACACACACACACACACACACACACACACACACACACACACACACATGTATATATATATATACACACACACACACACACATACACACACACACATCTCTCTCTAAAATATATATATATATATTATATATGTGTTTGTGTTTGAGTGTGTGTGTTTGTGTGTATGTGTGTGTGCGTGTTTGTGTGTATGTTGTGTGTGCGTGTTTGTGTGTGTGTGTGTTTGTGTGTGTGTGTGTTTGTGTGTGTGTGTGTTTGCATGTGTGTGTGTGTTTGCATGTGTGTGTGTGTGTGTGTGTGTATGCGCCCGCGCACGCGAGTGATTGTGTGTTTGCGTGTGTGTGTATCAAGTCTTTGTGTGTATGCGCACGAGTGGGTGTCTGTGAGTGTATGTGTGTGTATCGTGTGTGTATCTACCTATCTATCTATCTATCTATCTATCTATCTATCTATCTATCTATCTATCTATCTATCTATCTATCTATATATATATGTATGTGTGTGTTATATATGTACATATATATGTATATATACGCATATATATATATATATACAAACATATGTACACATAGATAGATAGATAGATAGATAGATAGATAGACAGACAGACAGATAGATAGACAGACAGACAGACAGACATATAGACAGACAGATAGATAGACAGACAGACAGACAGACAGATAGATAACTAGATAGATGCCTGTTTGTGTGGAAGTAGGGGTATAGAAAGTGATCTGTTTACAACTTTACTAAGCTTGACGGCTATTAACCCACAAGGGACGGGGGGGGGGGGGGGGGTAGGGTGGGGGTAGGGGGAAGAGTGGTTAATGGGAAGGACCGTGAGTGAGAGAGAGAGGGAGAGAGAGAGAGGGGGGGGGTAGGGCTCCAGTACAGCACTTCAAACAGACATTAAAGGAAGCAAAGTGCATGACGGCTAAAACAGTACATTACTGGACGTCAAAGTGCTGGCCGGTTATTCCCGTCACGATCTGTTAGCTGTGACCACGTTGTGACCATGTCCACACCTGACCCCTCATCAGATTTCACTGACCCAGGGCCCGTGTTTTTACACGCTAGCACACTCGCCCCGTACGTGGCGAGATAGCGAGTGGCGAGAAGACAGGACAGAGACAGGGGACACAGACAGACGACAGACAGACACAGACAGACAGAGAAAGACAGACAGACAGAGAGACAGACAAGAGAACAGACAGAGAGACAGACAGAGAACAGACAAAGAGACAGAACAGACAGAGAGACAGAAGACAGACAGAGAGACAGAAGAAAGACAGAGAGAGACAGAAGGACAGAGAGACAGGCAGGCAGAGAGACAGAGAGAAAGACAGACAGACAGACAGACAGAGAAAGGTGTTGCTATGCAACGGACGCGAGGCGGCAGTAGATTGACCTTTGACTCCCTCACCCTGTCTACCAGCATCTTGCCTTGCCAACCTTGCTCGCAAAGGAAAAACTTAACCCTTTGACTCCCTCACCCTGTCTACCAGCATTTTGCCTTGCCAACCTTCCTAGCAAAGCAAAAACTTAACCCTTTGACTCCCTCACCCTGTCCACCAGCATTTTGCCTTGCCAACCTTGCTAGCAAAGCAAAAACTTAACCCTTTGACTTCCTCACCCCGTCCACCAGCATCTTGCATTTCCAACCTTGCTAGCAAAGGAAAAACTTAACCCTTTGACTCCCTCACCCTGTCCAACATCATCTTGCCTTGCCAACCTTGCTAGCAAAGCAAAAACTTAACCCTTTGACTCCCTCACCCTGTCTACCAGATCTTATGTTGCCAAACATGCTAGCAAAGGAAAAAACTTAACCCTTTGACACCCTCACCCTGTCTACCATCACCTTGCCTTGCCAACCTTGCTAACAAAGCAAAAACCTAACCCTTTGACTCCCTCACCCTGTCCACCAGCACCCTGCATTGCCAAACATGTTAGCAAAGCAAAAACTTAACCCTTTGACTCCCTCACCCTATCCACCAGCATTTTGCCTTGCCAACCTTGCTAGCAAAGCAAAAACCTAACCCTTTGATACCCTCACCCTGTCTACCAGCATTTTGCCTTGCCAACCTTGCTAGCAAAGCAAAAACTTAACCCTTTGACTCCCTCACCCTATCCAGCGGGAGAAAAAGACACAAATACAAAAATCAGGAGAAAAAGACCAAAACTTCCCTGTAGCTTGGTCCAGTGGGAGAGAAAGAGGGACATGTCGGAATTCCGGCCATGGGCTATGAAAACAAGAAAACAGCCAGCATGCACACCCACCATAGTCAGTGTATGCAGACTGTGCAGCCACATACCGCCTGCAGTTTCGGTTTTCAGTTTCTGTTTCTCTAGATAACGTCTCCGCACTCAGAATAAATTCCACATACAGTAAAAGCACAAGCGCCTTGTGATGGACAAGATCCAAAATGATCATGGCACCAGCCTTAAGCCTGCACATAAAACCTATATGCCATGTGATGGAGAAGATCCAAAATGATCATAGCACAAGCCTTAAGCCTGCACATAAACCCATGTGATGGAGAAGATCGAAAATGATCATAGCACAAGCCTTAAGCCTGCACATAAACCCATGTGATGGAGAAGATCCAAAATGATCATGGCACCAGCCTTAAGCCTGCACATAAAACCTATATGCCATGTGATGGAGAAGATCCAAAATGATCATAGCACAAGCCTTAAGCCTGCACATAAACCCATGTGATGGAGAAGATCGAAAATGATCATAGCACAAGCCTTAAGCCTGCACATAAACCATGTGAAGGAGAAGATCCAAAATGATCATGGCACAAGCCTTAAGCCTGCACATAAACCCATGTGAAGGAGAAGATCCAAAATGATCATGGCACAAGCCTTAAGCCTGCACATAAACCCATGTGAAGGAGAAGATCCAAAATGATCATGGCACAAGCCTTAAGCCTGCACATAAACCCACGTGATGGAGAAGATCCAAAATGATCATGGCACACGCCTTAAACCTGCACATAAACCCATGTGAAGAAGATCCAAAATGATCATGGCATAAACCTTAAGCCTGCACATAAACCCATGTGAAGGAGAAGATCGAAAATGATCATAGCACAAGCCTTAAAGCCTGCACATAAACCCATGTGATGGAGAAGATCGAAAATGATCATGGCACAAGCCTTAAGCCTGCACATAAACCCACGTGATGGAGAAGATCCAAAATGATCATGGCACAAGCCTTAAGCCTGCACATAAACCCATGTGATGGAGAAGATCCAAAATGATCATGGCACAAGCCTTAAGCCTGCACATAAACCCATGTGATGGAGAAGATCCAAAATGATCACGGCACAAGCCTTAAGCCTGCACATAAACCCATGTGACGGAGAAGATCCAAAATGATCATGGCACAAACCTTAAGCCTGCACATAAACCCATGTGACGGAGAAGATCCAAAATGATCATGGCACAAACCTTAAGCCTGTACATAAACCCACGTGATGGAGAAGATCCAGAATGATCATAGCACAAGCCTTAAGCCTGCACATAAACCCACGTGATGGAGAAGATCCAAAATGATCATAGCACAAACCTTAAGCCTGCACATAAACCCATGTGACGGAGAAGATCCAAAATGATCATGGCACAAACCTTAAGCCTGCACATAAACCCATGTGATGGAGAAGATCCAAAATGATCATGGCACAAGCCTTAAGCCTGCACATAAACCCATGTGACGGAGAAGATCGAAAATAATCATGGCACAAGCCTTAAGCCTGTACATAAACCCATGTGAAGGAGAAGATCCAAAATGATCATGGCACACGCCTTAAGCCTGTGCGCATAAACTCTGTGCCATGGCCAGGCCTGAAGATCCTACCTAACTTATGGGTTTTATTTTATCTTATCAGCAAAGTGGGAGCCATACTGTGTGCATGCCCGCATCCAAGACAGAAAGATAAAACACATGGCGGCCCGGAATGCCTGAAAGAAATGCTGTGCCAGCGTGTTTGTTGGATGGGGGTTGACTTTTTAAATAAAAAACGGGTTTATACTGTCTTGGAAATAGCGGTTAGATGGGTGTCCATGTGTATATTTTGTTGTGGTTCTGATTTTCTGAGAGACAGACAGACAAACAGACAGACAGAGAGTGATTAAGAGGAGACAAAGAGAGGAAGAAGGGGCAGAAAGAGAGACAGACAGAGAGAGACAGAGAGAGAAACAGACAGACAGAGACAGAGAGAGAAAACAGACAGACAAACAGACAGACCAGACAGACAGATAGAGAGACAGAGAGAGAAACAGACAGACAGACAGAAAGACAGACATAGACAGAGAGACAGACAGACAGAGAGAGAAGGAGACAGAGAGACAGGACAGGGAGACAGATAGAGGAAGAAGGGGCAGAAAGACAGACAGACAGAGCGAGAGACAGACAGACAGACAGACAGAGTGAGAGACAGACAGACAGACAGATAGAGAAAAAGAGAGAAAGCCAGACAGAGAAACAGACAGAAAAACAGAGAGACAGACAGAGCGAGAGACAGACAGACACAGAAAGAGACAGAAAGAGAGACAGAAATAGACAAGGAGAGAGAGGAAGAGAAGACAGAGAGAGGAAGAAGGTACAGAAAGAGAGACAGAACGAGAGACAGACAGACACAGAAAGAGACAGAAATAGACAAGAAGAGAGAGAGGAAGAAAAGACAGAGAGAGGAAGAAGGTACAGAACGACAGACAGACAGACAGACAGAGACAGCACGAATGCATGCATGCGCGGCGCACTAGTAGAGCTCTCCAAGAGCAAAAATTCAGTCACAACAGAAAAACGGACGTATCAATTTTCACAGTAAATATAGGTCTGAATGAACTACTTACCTGAACACTGGAACTCTATACTCCACACACACCTCACGTAAATGTTGGCCTCCTCTCTCTCTCTCTCTCTCTTCACACACACACACACCAAACCACTCGGTATTGTCCGCTCCAACTGAAGTAAAGGCTTGTTGTGTGTTGTGAACCTACCACTACGTTCCGCGTGTCCTTCTTCATAAATTATACACTCAGAAACAGTCACACCACACTCTTATTCTTCTTTTTAACACAACCTAGACGCCTTTCTTTATCACGCAGGCTGAGTTGGGGGTGGGTGGGTTCGTTTGATAGAGTTGCGGACTCAAGGTCTGATATCTCGAGTTCAATCCCAGCCCGCAGTATTAAAAACTGGCCTGTTGGCTGTCCATCTTAATGTTTCCATCATTCTGATGGTGTCAGCTTACTGTTTCATAGGTCCACTGGCCTGTTGGCTGTCCATCTTAATGTTTCCATCATTCTGGTGGTGTCAGCTTACTGTTTCATAGGTCCACTGGCCTGTTAGCTGTCCATCTTAATGTTTCCATCATTCTGGTGGTGTCAGCTTACTGTTTCATAGGTCCACTGGCCTGTTGGCTGTCCATCTTAATGTTTCCATCATTCTGGTGGTGTCAGCTTACTGTTTCATAGGTCCATTGACCTGTTGGCTGCCCATCGTAATGTTTCCATCATTCTGGTGGTGTCAGCTTACTGTTTCATAGGTCCCACTGTCCTGTTGGCTGTCTATCTTAATGTTTCCATCATTCTGGTGGTGTCAGCTTACTGTTTCATAGGTCCACTGGCCTGATGGCTGCCCATCTTAATGTGTCCATCATTCTGGTGGTGTCAGTTTACTGTTTCATAGGTCCACTGGCCTGATGGCTGCCCATCTTAATGTTTCCATCATTCTGGTGGTGTCAGCTTACTGTTTCATAGGTCCACTGGCCTGATGGTTGCCCATCTTAATGTTTCCATCATTCTGGTGGTGTCAGCTTACTGTTTCATAGGTCCACTGACCTGTTGGCTACCCATCTTAATGTTTCCATCATTCTGGTGGTGTCAGCTTACTGTTTCATAGGTCCACTGGCCTGTTGGCTGTCTATCGTAATGTTTCCATCATTCTGGTGGTGTCAGCTTACTGTTTCATAGGTCCACTGACCTGTTTGCTGTCTATCATAATGTTTCCATCATTTGGTGGTGTCAGCTTACTGTTTCATAGGTCCATGGCCTGTTGCTGTCTATCGTAATGTTTCCATCATTCTGGTGTGTCAGCTTACTGTTTCATAGGTCCACTGGCCTGTTGGCTGTCTATCGTAATGTTTCCATCATTCTGGTGGTGTCAGCTTACTGTTTCATAGGTCCACTGACCTGTTTGCTGTCTATCGTAATGTTTCCATCATTCTGGTGGTGTCAGCTTACTGTTTCATAGGTCCACTGGCCTGTTGGCTGTCTATCGTAATGTTTCCATCATTCTGGTGGTTCAGCTTACTGTTTCATAGGTCCACTGACCTGTTTGCTGTCTATCGTAATGTTTCCATCATTCTGATGGTGTCAGCTTACTGTTTCATAGGTCCACTGGCCTGTTGGCTGCCCATCTTAATGTTTCCATCATTCTGGTGGTGTCAGCTTACTGTTTCATAGGTCCACTGGCCTGTTGGCTGCCCATCTTAATGTTTCCATCATTCTGGTGGTGTCAGCTTACTGTTTCATAGGTCCACTGGCCTGTTGGCTGCCCATCTTAATGTTTCCATCATTCTGGTAGTGTCAGCTTACTGTTTCATAGGTCCACTGGCCTGTTGGCTGCCCATCTATGTTTCCATCATTCTGGTGGTGTCAAGTTTCAACCACACAACAAGCAAAGTCAGAACAAGATTGAGGCAGCTGAAATTCGGTTTCTTATAAAAATGTTAAGAGTTCTATGCACAGCAAAGAAAACAAATGAGACAGTCTTGATGGAGGCAGACACGAAAAGAATATGAATGAAGCAAAGGAACAAGGCAGAAACACAGGAGTGACAGAAAAGAGGAAATTTCCAGCACAGAATTTCCAGAAGCCAGGAACTCGCTTCTCAATCTCGCTGCACGAGTAAGCACCAGTGTCAATCTCACTTTCTCAAGATGACGTCTCCGCGCTCGGAATGAATACCACGTGCACTGACGTCACGGATGCCATGTGATGGAGAAGATCCAAAATGATCATGGCACAAGTCTTAAGCCTGCAAGACCCACACCAGGCGATAAAGGATCAGTATGTCTACTGTCCCACATAAAGACCTGTACTATGCGATAAAGGACCAATATGCCTACTAATTTACATACAGACCTATACCAGGCGATAAAGGACCAGTATGCCTACTATCTTGGTGTGCGCAGGTTCCAGTCTACTTACTTGTGTCTGAAAGACTTTGCTCGTGGTGTGTGCAGACTCGAACCACCAGTATCACTGCATTCAGCGCCCTGATAATTCTCTACATTCGGTGCCCTGATAATTCTCTACATTCAGTGCCCTGATAATTCTCTACATTCAGTTCCCTGATAATTCTCTACATTCAGTGCCCCTGATAATTCTCTACATTCAGTGCCCCTGATAATTCTCTACATTCAGTGCCCTAATAATTCTCTACATCCAGTGCCCCTGATAATTCTCTACATCCAGTGCCCTGATAATTCTCTACATTCAGTGCCCTGATAATTCTCTACATTCAGTGCCATGATAATTCTCTACATTCAGTGCCCCTGATAATACTCTACATTCAGTTCCCTGATAATTCTCTGCATCCAGTTCCCTGATAATTCTCTACACTCAGTGCCATGATAATTCTCCACATTCAGTGCCCCTGATAATTCTCTGCATCCAGTGCTCTGATAATTATCTACATCCAGTGCCCTGGTAATTATATACATTCAGTGCCCTGATAATTCTCCCTATATTCAGTGCCCTGATAATTCACTACACTTAGTGCCCTGATAATTCTTTCTACATTCAGTGCCCTGATAATTCTCTATATTCAGTGCCATGATAATTCTCTACATTCAGTGCCATGATAATTCTCTACATTCAGTGCCCCTGATAATTCTCTACATTCAGTGCCCCTGATAATTCTCTATATTCAGTGCCATGATAATTCTCTACATTGAGTGCCCCTGATAATTCTCTGCATTCAGTGCCCCTGATAATTCTTTACATTGAGTGCCATGATAATTCTCTACATTCAGTGCCCCTGATAATTCTCTACATTCAGTGCCATGATAATTCTCTGCATTCAGTGCCCCTGATAATTCTCTACATTCAGTGCCCTGATAATTCTCTACATTCAGTGCCCTGATAATTCTCTACACTCAGTGCCCTGATAATTCTCTGCATTCAGTGCCCTGATAATTCTCTACATTCAGTGCCCTGATAATTCTCTACATTCAGTGCCCTGATAATTCTCTACATCCATTGCATTGATAATTCTATACATTCAGTGCCATGATAATTCTCTACATTCAGTTCCCTGATAATTCTCTACACTCAGTGCCTTGATAATTCTCTACAGATAATTCTCTACATCCATTGCCCTGATAATTCTCTATATTCAGTGCCCTGATAATTCTCTACATTCAGTGCCCCTGATAATTCTCTACATTCAGTGCCCTGATAATTCTCTACATCCAGTGCTCCTGATAATTCTCTACATCCAGTGCCCTGATAATTCTCTACATTCAGTGCCCTGATAATTCTCTACATTCAGTGCCATGATAATTCTCTACATTCAGTGCCCCTGATAATACTCTACATTCAGTTCCCTGATAATTCTCTGCATCCAGTTCCCTGATAATTCTCTACACTCAGTGCCATGATAATTCTCCACATTCAGTGCCCCTGATAATTCTCTGCATCCAGTGCTCTGATAATTATCTACATCCAGTGCCCTGGTAATTATATACATTCAGTGCCCTGATAATTCTCCCTATATTCAGTGCCCTGATAATTCACTACACTTAGTGCCCTGATAATTCTTTCTACATTCAGTGCCCTGATAATTCTCTACATTCAGTGCCCTGATAATTCTCTATATTCAGTGCCATGATAATTCTCTACATTCAGTGCCATGATAATTCTCTACATTCAGTGCCCCTGATAATTCTCTACATTCAGTGCCCCTGATAATTCTCTATATTCAGTGCCCCTGATAATTCTCTACATTGAGTGCCCCTGATAATTCTCTGCATTCAGTGCCCCTGATAATTCTCTACATTGAGTGCCATGATAATTCTCTACATTCAGTGCCCCTGATAATTCTCTACATTCAGTGCCATGATAATTCTCTACATTCAGTGCCCCTGATAATTCTCTACATTCAGTGCCATGATAATTCTCTACATTCAGTGCCCCTCATAATTCTCTACATTCAGTGCCCTGATAATTTACTACATTCAGTGCCCTGATAATTCTCTACATTCAGTGCCCCTGATAATTCTCTACATTCAGTGCCCTGATAATTCTCTACACTCAGTGACCTGATAATTCTCTACATCCATTGCATTGATAATTCTATACATTCAGTGCCATGATAATTCTCTACATTCAGTTCCCTGATAATTCTCTACACTCAGTGCCTTGATAATTCTCTACAGATAATTCTCTACATCCATTGCCCTGATAATTCTCTATATTCAGTGCCCTGATAATTCTCTACATTCAGTGCCCCTGATAATTCTCTACATTCAGTGCCCTTGATAATTCTCTACATTCAGTGCCCTGATAATTCTCTGCATTGAGTGCCCTGATAATTCTCTACATTCAGTGCCCTGATAATTCTCTGCATTCAGTGCCCTGATAATTATCTACATCCAGTGCCCCTGATAATTCTCTACATTCAGTGCCATGATAATTCTCTACATTCAGTGCCATGATAATTCTCTACATTCAGTGCCATGATAATTCTCTACATTCAGTGCCCTGATAATTCTCTGCATTCAGTGCCATGATAATTCTCTACATTCAGTGCCCCTGATAATTCTCTGCATTCAGTGCCCTGATAATTCTCTACATTATGTGCCCTGATAATTCTCTGCATTCAGTGCCCTGATAATTCTCTACATTCAGTGCCCTGATAATTCTCTGCATTCAGTGCCCTGATAATTATCTATATCCAGTGCCCCTGATAATTCTCTACATTCAGTGCCATGATAATTCTCTACATTCAGTGCCATGATAATTCTCTACATTCAGTGCCATGATAATTCTCTACATTCAGTGCCATGATAATTCTCTACATTCAGTGCCCCTGATAATTCTCTACATTCAGTGCCCCTGATAATTCTCTATATTCAATGCCATGATAATTCTCTACATTCAGTGCGCTGATAATTCTCTACATTCAGTGCGCTGATAATTCGTCCCAATGATAACGGCTTATGCTGTGCTCACGTCAGTGGATAAGTAGGATTACTGCTCACTTTTCTTCGTTTAAGAAAGAAAGGGAGGAGAGGCAGAGATAGAGGAGAAAGACAGACAGCCAGACAGACAAAGAGAAAGAAAGAGACAGAGACAGTGAGAGAGACAGTCAGACAGAGAGACAGAGAGACACACACAGACTAAACGAGAGAGAGAGAAAGAGAAAAAGAGACAGAGAGAAAGACAATGAGACAGACAGACAGACAAAAACGAGAGAGAGAGAGACATACAGACAGACGGACAGAGAGACAGAGACAGACAGACTAAGAGAGGGAGAGAGAGGAGAGGAGAGAGACTAAGAGGGAGAAATGGTGAGAGAGTGAGAGAAAGAGAGAGAGAGAAAGAGAGAGAGAGAGAGGGGGGGAGACAGAGGAAAGAGAGAGAGAGAGAGAGAGACAAAGTGAGGGGGGAGAGACAGCCAACTGCCCCATTACTGCACTACCTTCAAGTCTTACTCAGGACGGTTAACCCTTTGACTTCCTCACCCAATTCACCTACTTAAAAAAAAACTTAACCCTTTGACAACCTCACCCTATCCACCTGCTTCCTGCAGGAAGCTGGTGGATAGGGTGAGGGAATCAAAGGGTTAAGTTTTTGCTTTGCTAGCATGGTTGGCAATGCAGGATACTGGTAGACAGGGTGCGGGAATCAAAGGGTTAAGTTTTTGCTTTGTTAGCATGGTTGGCAATGCAAGGATACTGGTAGACGAAGCGCGGGAGTCAAAGGGTTAAAGTGTCGGGTTTCTATCCACCAGCTTTAACCCCCAACCCCCAGCCAACTCACAGACCTCTAAAAAGGTCCCTGACCCCCACTCGAAGCTTGATCCCTCTGGACAGCAATCCATGTGTGTGTGGTCAGCTATGGCAGTGGTAAGAGTTATGGCTGTGCCATGTTTATCTCCCCTTCCCTCCCCCCCTCCCCCCTCCCCTCAATTTTCGAGGTTACTGTGAAGGGCCTGTACCTAAGCTAAGTTGTCGGCACCTATGCCTCTGTGTAGTCCTGGTTTTCATGTATTTACATTCTTGCTACGATACGTAAATGGGGAGAGAGAGAGAGAGAGAGAGAGTGTGTGTGTGTGTGTGTG
>JAPXFY010000017.1:80107514-80110014 GCA_030674185.1 Monoplex corrugatus
AGTCATTTTCCTTATGACTGGCCCATTCTGAAATATCGATTCCATTTCATGGACGCCTGCACTTTCTTCATGATCACAAAGTTAGGGTGTTTTGTTTTAAACGTATAGATCAGTGGTTGCCGTGTTTTGGGCTCAGACAAGAATGACGTTGTGAAAAAAGGAGGAAAATACCATACACCTGCACGCTCACGCACGATCACACACATGTGCGAGCGCGTAGCACACATACACACACACACACTCAAACACACACACACACACACACACACACACACACACACACACACACACACACACACACACACACTCACAACACACCACACACACATACACACACACACACACACACACAACCACACACACACACTCACACACACTCACACACACACACACAAACACACAACACACACACACACTACACACCACATACCACACACACTCACAACAACACACACACAACACACACACACACACACACACACACACACAACACTCACACACACACACACACACACACACAACACACACACACACACTAAAGCACACACCACACACACACACACACACACAACACAACACACACACACACAACACACCACACACCACACACCACACACACCCACCACAACACACACACAACACACACACACACACACACTCACACACACACACACACACACCACACACACACACACACACACACTTACACACACTCACACACACAAATTCCTCCTCTCCTCTCTCTCACACACACACACATACAAACATATGATATATACTCTCTCTCTCTCACACACACACACATACAAACATATGATATATACTCTCTCTCTCTCTCACACACACAAAGACACACACACACACACACACCCTCCTAAACATATGAATTAATCTCCTTTTCAGAAAAATAGCTAGGGGGGAATAAATAAACTACAACAGCAACAACAATACAAAAACAATACAAAAACAATACAAAAACAAAAAACAGAAGAAGTCTGCACAACGGGGATAGTGTTTCTGTGACAACAACAACAACAACAACAACAATAATAACAACAACGACTACAACAATAACAGTAACAAAACAAATACCAACGGACGAATAAATGAATGAATGAATGAATAAATAAACAAACATATGAATGAGTGAATGAATTGATGAATGAATGAATTTATTTATTATTTATTAATTAATTAGACAAATAAATGAACATATGAATGAATAAATAAATAAACATGAATGAATGATGAATGAAATGAATGAATGAATGAATGAAAATGTAAAAATCGCCCCATGATGATGACGTCAGATTTTTCCTCCCGCATTGACAACAATGTTTGGGGAGCAAAGGGAAGTGGATGACAAATATACTGACACAAAAAAAACAACAACTCACCTGACAGTTCACAGTTTATATAAAGCCGACTGCCCCAATGGCGTTGTGTGTGTATTTTTAGGCCAGTTATTCACAGTGACAAGGGGAATGCTATGCGCACCCTTTACACTGCGTCTTGCCGTGTCGCGCGCCTCATAATGGGCTATTATGTCCCTGATGTCTTTTTCACACTCACACACACACACACACACCACACACACACACACACACACACACACTCACCTCTCCTCTCTCTCTCTCTCTCTCTGTGTCTCTGTCTCTCTCTCTCTGTCTCTGTCTCTCTGTCTTTTTCTCTCTCTTCTCTCTCTCTCTCTCTGTGCGCGAGCGCACGCGCGTGTTGTGTGTCACTCTCTGTCTGATAGATGAATATCTTGTTTGTGTGTGTGGTGTTGTGTGTTGTGTGTTGTATTGTTTGTTTGTGTGTATGTGCTGTTGTGTTTGTTGCTGTTGGTGGGGGAGGGGTGATTTTCCCTCTCTGTCACTCTCACACACACACACACACACACACACACACACACACACACACACACACACACACACACACACATACACACACACACACACACACACACACACACACACACACGCCCATCTCCTGCACAACCCAACCTATCCGACACCGCCACACACACACACACACACACACACACACACACACACACACACACACACACACACACACACACACACACACACTAAAACACACATACACACATAACGATATGGTTGATAGGGCTGCCAAACGGGGGGCAAAGAGCTCCCCAGATTCAAATAATGTACAACTTTCCCTCTCATTGCATGAGTGTTATACCTTAGTGGACTCCTATGTATGGAAGCAGTTTCAAGATAAACAGAAAAAAGTATGAAAACTGTTATATGAACTTTGAAATTAGCAAAACGCTTAAGCAGTTTCCTGCCAGCAGAAGTATACAATCCCTTATGTATAGGTGGAAACTTGATGCATTTAAAACAAAATACACCAGGAATATAGTATGTCTGTGTGGAAAAAAGATAACACATAGTCATATTCTTTCATGCGTTCGGGTGAAAAGACATATTCCTACACTATCTAAGACAATTTCTGATATATTTGCCTCACCACC
>JAPXFY010000017.1:80117514-80130014 GCA_030674185.1 Monoplex corrugatus
GGCAGGGCACATGATGATGATGATGATGATGATGATGATGATGATGATATGAATGAAGTAAGCAAAAACTCAACACTCACTGATTAAGCCAAAACTCAACAACTCACTGATTTCAAGCCAAAACTCAACAACTCACTGATTTAAGCCAAAACTCAACAACTCACTGATTTAAGCAAAACCCTCAACAACTCACTGATTTAAGCCAAAACTCAACAACTCACTGATTTAAGCCAAAACTCAACAACTCACTGATTTAAGCCAAAAATCAACAACTTACTGATTCAAGCCAAAACTCAACAACTCACTGATTTAAGCCAAAAAATCAACAACTCACTGATTTAAGCCAAAACTCAACAACTCACTAATTTAAGCAAAAACCAAAACTTACTGATTTAAACAAAACTCACACTGACTAATTAAAAAACTCAACAACTGACTTGATTTCAGCAAAAAACTCAACAACTAACTAGTTTAAGCAAAAAAACTCAACAACTGACTGATTTAAGCAAAATCTCAACAAGTGACCGATTTGAACAAAAAAATTGATAACTGATTTGAGCAAAAACTCAATAACTGACTGATTTAAACAAAAAAGCTCAACAACTGATTTGACAGGGACTGACTGATTTAAGCAAAATCTCAATAAATGATTTATGCAAAAATTACGATTTGAGCAAACCTCAACAACTGACCGATTTAAGCAAAAAGCATCAGTAGCTCATTCGACAAGGATTACCGATTTAATAATATACTCAGTAACTGACTGACTTAAGCAGAGCAGAAATTCCGCAATTTCTGGTTTGACAAAGGCTGACTGATATTGAGGTAATAATGCTTTAACTGACACCATGTGCTACAAAAGCCTCAATAACGCAGCCCCCGATTACCTGTCAAGCCTACTTGAGATCTATGTTCCCTCACGTACCCTCCGCTCTGCCTCCGATCCTCTGACTTTTCGCTTTCCACGCACTAAGCTCAATACCTATGGTCCACGAGCCTTCTCTGTTTCTGGTCCGCTCTCCTGGAACAAACTTCCTCTCTCAGTCCGTCAGCAACCTACTTTTGTCTCCTTTAAGTCCGCTCTCAAAACTCACCTTTTCTCCTCTGCATAAAATCCTGACCTCACTCAATCCCCTCTGCAGCCTCTCTCCACTCGGAGGGAATCACATTGCAATATATAATTGTATATAATATGCTCTCTATAATTTTCCATTGCTTTTATTCTTTCTCCCCATTTATAGTCCGTGTGCGTGTGTGTGTGTGGTGTGTGTGTGTATGTGTGTGTGTGTGCGTGAGTGCGTGTGTGTGCGTGCGTGCGTGTGTGTGCGTGCGTGCGTGTGTGTGTGTCTGTTTCAGCGCTTAGATTTGATTTTATCAAGATTTTGCGCTATATAAATATTGTAATTTATTATATAATTATTATTATTTGACAAATATTGACTGAAAACAATTATAACTGATTTGACAAAGACGTGGGAAAACAATTATAACTGATTTGACAAAGACTGAAAACAATTATAACTGATTTACAAAGACTGAAAACAATTATAACTGATTTGACAAAGACTGATTGGAAAACAATTATAACTAGATTTGACAAAGACTGATTGGAAAACAATTATAACTGATTTGACAAAGACTGATTGGAAAACAATTATAACTGATTTGACAAAGACTGAAAACAATTATAACTAATTTGACAAAGACTGAAAACAATTATAACTGATTTGACAAAGACTGAAAACAATTATAACTGATTTGACAAAGACTGAAAACAATTATAACTGATTTGACAAAGACTGAAAACAATTATAACTGATTTGACAAAGACTGAAAACAATTATAACTGATTTGACAAAGACTGATTGGAAAACAATTATAACTGATTTGACAAAGACTGACTGAAAACAATTATAACTGATTTGACAAAGACTGACTGAAAACAATTATAACTAATTTGACAAAGACTGACTGAAAAACAATTATAACTGATTTGACAAAGACTGACTGAAAACAATTATAACTAATTTGACAAAGACTGACTGAAAAACAATTATAAATGATTTGACAAAGACTGACTGAAAACAATTATAACTAATTTGACAAAGACTGACTGAAAAACAATTATAACTGATTTGACAAAGACTGAAAACAATTATAACTGATTTGACAAAGACTGACTGAAAACAATTATAACTGATTTGACAAAGACTGACTGAAAACAATTATAACTGATTTGACAAAGACTGACTGGAAAACAATTATAACTAATTTGACAAAGACTGACTGAAAACAATTATAACTGATTTGACAAAGACTGACTCAAAACAATTATAACTAATTTGACAAAGACTGAAAACAATTATAACTAATTTGACAAAGACTGAAAACAATTATAACTGATTTGACAAAGACTGACTGAAAACAATTATAACTGATTTGACAAAGACTGACTCAAAACAATTATAACTAATTTGACAAAGACTGAAAACAATTATAACTAATTTGACAAAGACTGAAAACAATTATAACTGATTTGACAAAGACTGACTGGAAAACAATTATAACTAATTTGACAAAGACTGACTGAAAACAATTATAACTGATTGACAAAGACTGATTGGAAAACAATTATAACTGATTTGACAAAGACTGGAAAACAGTTATAACTGATTTGACAAAGATGTGAAAACAATTATAACTGATTTGACAAAGACTGAGAAAACAATTATAACTGATTTGACAAGACTGACTGGAAAACATTATAACTGATTTGACAAAGACTGAAAACAATTATAAACTGATTTGACAAAGACTGATGAAACAATTATAATATTGACAAAGATGTGAACAATTAACTGATTGACAAAGATGAAAAATTATACTATTTGCAGATGAAAATTTACTATGACAAGATGAAACATTATAACTGATTTGAAAAGATGCTGAACATATGATTTGACAAGATAACAATTATATATTTGACAAAGATGAACATTAATTTGACAAAGACTGAACATTAACTGATGAAAAGGAACATTAATTGAAAGATGAACAATATATATTACAAGATGAAACAATTTATATTTGACAGAGAAAATTAATGATGACAAACTGAACAATATATATTGACAGACTGAAAACATATAGTTGACAAAGACTGAAAACAATATATGATTTGACAAGACGAAAACAATTTACTGATTTGCAAAGACTGAACATTAATATTTGACAAGAAACATTTAACTGTTGACAAGACTTAACAATATATATGACAATGAAAATTATATGATTTGAAAACATATAATGATTGACAAAGACTGAAAACATTAACTGATTGACAAGACGATGAAACATTATAATGATTTGACAAAGATGAAACATTATAACGATTTGACAAGACTGAAACAATTATAACTATTTGACAAGACTGAAAAAATTATAACTGATTGACAAGATGAAAACAATTATAATATTTGACAAAGCTGAAACAATTATAACTATTTGACAAAGACTGAAAACAATTATAAGATTGACAAAGACTGAAAACAATTATAACTGATTTGACAAAGACTGATGGAAAACAATTATACTTTGACAAAGAGAAACAATTATATGATTTGACAAAGATGATTGAAAACAATTATACTGATTGACAAAGACTGAAACAATTATACTATTTGACAAGATGAAAAATATAATGATTTGACAAGATGAAAACAATTATAACTGATTGACAAGATGGAAAATATACTATTGACAAAGACTGAAAACAATTATAATGATTGACAAGATGAAAACAATTATAATGATTTGACAAAGAGAACAATTATAACTGATTTGACAAGATGAAACAATTATAACTATTGACAAGCTGAAAAAATTATAATGATTGAAGATGACTGAAAACAATTATAATATTTGACAAGATGAAAAAATTATATGATTTGACAAGACTGAAAACAATTATAACTATTTGACAAGACTGAACAATTATAACATTTGACAAAGACTGAAAACAATTATACTGATTGACAAAGACTGAAAACAATTATAACTGATTTGCAAACTGAAACATTATAATGATTTGAAAGATGAAAAATTATACTTTGACAAAGTGATGAAAAATTAAACTGATTGACAAAGACTGAAATTATATTTGAAAAGACTGAAACAATTTACTATTAAAGACTGAAACAATTATACTGATTTGAAAAGATGATGAACAAACATTTGACAAAGACTGAAACATATATATTTACAAGACTGAAAACATTTACTATTTGACAAAGATGAACAATTATAATATTTGACAAGATGAACAATTATATATTGACAAAGATGAAACAATTAATGTTACAAGATGAACATATAATGATTGACAAGACGAAACAATTATAACTGATTGCAAAGACTGAACAATTATACTGATTGACAGATGAAACAATTATGATGAAAAGACTGAACAATTAAATGATTTGACAAATGAAAACAATTATAACTGTTGACAGACGAAACATATATATTGACAAGCTGAAACATTATACTGATGACAAGAAAACATTACTATTTGCAAAGACTGATGAACAATTAGTTGACAAAGAAAACATATAATGATTGAAAAGATGAAATTATAGATTGACAGATGAACAATTATAACTGATTGACAAAGATGAACAATATAATGTTTGACAGATGAAAATATATATTTGAAAGATGAAACATTAATGATTGCAAGACTGAACAATTATAATATTTAAAAGCGAACAATTAAACTGATTTTGAAAACAATTATAACTGATTTGACAAAGACTGACTGGAAAACAATTATAACTGATTTGACAAAGACTGACTGAAAACAATTATAACTGATTTGACAAAGACTGACTGAAAACAATTATAACTAATTTGACAAAGACTGAAAACAATTATAACTGATTTGACAAAGACTGAAAACAATTATAACTGATTTGACAAAGACTGAAAACAATTATAACTGATTTGACAAAGACTGATTGAAAAACAATTATAACTGATTTGACAAAGACTGACTGGAAAACAATTATAACTGATTTGACAAAGACTGACTGAAAACAATTATAACTGATTTGACAAAGACTGAAAACAATTATAACTGATTTGACAAAGACTGACTGAAAACAATTATAACTGATTTGACAAAGACTGATGGAAAACAATTATAACTGATTTGACAAAGACTGAAAACAATTATAACTGATTTGACAAAGACTGACTGGAAAACAATTATAACTGATTTGACAAAGACTGATTGGAAAACAATTATAACTGATTTGACAAAGACTGAAAACAATTATAACTGATTTGACAAAGACTGAAAACAATTATAACTGATTTGACAAAGACTGAAAACAATTATAACTGATTTGACAAAGACTGACTGAAAACAATTATAACTGATTTGACAAAGACTGAAAACAATTATAACTGATTTGACAAAGACTGAAAACAATTATAACTGATTTGACAAAGACTGGAAAACAATTATAACTGATTTGACAAAGACTGAAAACAATTATAACTGATTTGACAAAGACTGACTGAAAACAATTATAACTAATTTGACAAAGACTGAAAACAATTATAACTGATTTGACAAAGACTGACTGGAAAACAATTATAACTGATTTGACAAAGACTGAGAAAACAATTATAACTGATTTGACAAAGACAGAAAACAATTATAACTGATTTGACAAAGACTGAAAACAATTATAAACTGATTTGACAAAGACTGACTGAAAACAATTATAACTGATTTGACAAAGACTGAAAACAATTATAACTGATTTGACAAAGACTGATTGAAAAACAATTATAACTGATTTGACAAAGACTGACTGGAAAACAATTATAACTGATTTGACAAAGACTGAAAACAATTATAACTGATTTGACAAAGACTGACTGAAAACAATTATAACTGATTTGACAAAGACTGAAAACAATTATAACTGATTTGACAAAGACTGAAAACAATTATAACTGATTTGACAAAGACTGAAAACAATTATAACTGATTTGACAAAGACTGAAAACAATTATAACTGATTTGACAAGAGACTGAAAACAATTATAACTGATTTGACAAAGACTGAAAACAATTATAACTGATTTGACAAAGACTGAAAACAATTATAACTGATTTGACAAAGACTGGAAAACAATTATAACTGATTTGACAAAGACTGAAAACAATTATAACTGATTTGACAAAGACTGACTGAAAACAATTATAACTAATTTGACAAAGACTGAAAACAATTATAACTGATTTGACAAAGACTGATGGAAAACAATTATAACTGATTTGACAAAGACTGACTAGAAACAAGTATAACTAATTTGACAAAGACTGAAAACAATTATAACTGATTTGACAAAGACTGAAAACAATTATAACTGATTTGACAAAGACTGAAAACAATTATAACTGATTTGACAAAGACTGAAAACAATTATAACTGATTTGACAAAGACTGAAAACAATTATAACTGATTTGACAAAGACTGAAAACAATTATAACTGATTTGACAAAGACTGAAAACAATTATAACTGATTTGACAAAGACTGAAAACAATTATAACTGATTTGACAAAGACTGAAAACAATTATAACTGATTTGACAAAGACTGAAAAACAATTATAACTGATTTGACAAAGACTGAAAACAATTATAACTGATTTGACAAAGACTGAAAACAATTATAACTGATTTGACAAAGACTGAAAACAATTATAACTGATTTGACAAAGACTGAAAACAATTATAACTGATTTGACAAAGACTGAAAACAATTATAACTGATTTGACAAAGACTGAAAACAATTATAACTGATTTGACAAAGACTGAAAACAATTATAACTGATTTGACAAAGACTGACTGGAAAACAATTATAACTGATTTGACAAAGACTGAAAACAATTATAACTGATTTGACAAAGACTGAAAACAATTATAACTGATTTGACAAAGACTGAAAACAATTATAACTGATTTGACAAAGACTGACTGGAAAACAATTATAACTAATTTGACAAAGACTGAAAAACAATTATAACTGATTTGAACAAAGACTGATAAACAATTATAACTGATTTGACAAGATGACTGAAAACAATTATAACTGATTTGACAAAGACTGATTGGAAAACAATTATAACTGATTTGACAAAGACTGATTGGAAAACAATTATAACTGATTTGACAAAGACTGATTGGAAAACAATTATAACTGATTTGACAAAGACTGAAAACAATTATAACTGATTTGACAAAGACTGAAAACAATTATAACTGATTTGACAAAGACTGATGAAAACAATTATAACTGATTTGACAAAGACTGATTGGAAAACAATTATAACTGATTTGACAAAGACTGATGAAAACAATTATAACTGATTTGACAAAGACTGAAAACAATTATAACTGATTTGACAAAGACTGAGAAAACAATTATAACTGATTTGACAAAGACTGACTGAAAACAATTATAACTGATTTGACAAAGACTGACTGAAAACAATTATAACTGATTGACAAAGACTGATTGGAAAACAATTATAACTGATTTGACAAGATGACTGAAAACAATTATAACTGATTTGACAAAGACTGAAAACAATTATAACTGATTTGACAAAGACTGATGGAAAACAATTATAACTGATTTGACAAAGACTGATTGGAAAACAATTATAACTGATTTGACAAAGACTGAAAACAATTATAACTGATTTGACAAAGACTGAAAACAATTATAACTGATTTGACAAAGACTGACTGAAAACAATTATAACTGATTTGACAAAGACTGACTGAAAACAATTATAACTGATTTGACAAAGACTGACTGAAAACAATTATAACTGATTTGACAAAGACTGACTGAAAACAATTATAACTGATTTGACAAAGACTGACTGGAAAACAATTATAACTGATTTGACAAAGACTGATGGAAAACAATTATAACTGATTTGACAAAGACTGATGGAAAACAATTATAACTGATTTGACAAAGACTGAAAACAATTATAACTGATTTGACAAAGACTGAAAACAATTATAACTGATTTGACAAAGACTGAAAACAATTATAACTGATTTGACAAAGACTGAAAACAATTATAACTGATTTGACAAAGACTGAAAAACAATTATAACTGATTTGACAAAGACTGAAAACAATTATAACTGATTTGACAAAGACTGAAAACAATTATAACTGATTTGACAAAGACTGAAAACAATTATAACTAATTTGACAAAGACTGAAAACAATTATAACTAATTTGACAAAGACTGATTGGAAAACAATTATAACTAATTTGACAAAGACTGATTGGAAAACAATTATAACTAATTTGACAAAGACTGAAAACAATTATAACTGATTTGACAAAGACTGAAAACAATTATAACTGATTTGACAAAGACTGAAAACAATTATAACTAATTTGACAAAGACTGAAAACAATTATAACTAATTTGACAAAGACTGATTGGAAAACAATTATAACTAATTTGACAAAGACTGATTGGAAAACAATTATAACTAATTTGACAAAGACTGATTGGAAAACAATTATAACTGATTTGACAAAGACTGACCGAAAAAAAAAAAACAGAACTGATTTGACAAATGTGACTGATTTGGCCAAGACTGATTTGAACCACATACCTGTTTAAAATCTTTTCACTTGAGCCACTGACTGGAACCGGAGGAAAAGAGACGGCCCAAAGGCTGTGCAGTATGAAACAGTCCCTGCTGATCAATCCTTTGTCTACATGTAAGTTGTTGACGGTTTTAACTTCACAACAACCATAGACATTTCACTGTTCACAACTATATTCCTCGTGCCAAAATGACAGACCCGGGCACTTCACAGGCCCCTGTTATTTCCTAATCTGTGAGAATCTGATACCTACCCGAGTCCAAACACAACATGAACTCCAACACACGCAGCATATGTCTGATCGGACTCGCTGTGAATCTGACCAAACTGTTACTGTTTTTTTTTTAACTTTCGACTCCCGCATCCTGTCCACCAGCATCCTGCATTATCAACCATGCTAGCAAAGCAAAAACTTAACCCTTTCACTCCCGCACCCTGTCCACCAGCATCCTGCATCATCAACCATGCTAGCAAAGCAAAAACTTAACCCTTTCACTCCCGCACCCTGTCCACCAGCATCCTGCATTATCAACCATGCTAGCAAAGCAAAAACTTAACCCTTTGACTCCCGCACCCTGTCCACCAGCATCCTGCATTGTCAACCATGCTAACAAAGCAAAAACTTAACCCTTTGACTCCCTCACCCTGTCCACCAGCATCCTGCATCATCAACCATGCTAGCAAAGCAAAAACTTAACCCTTTGACTCCCGCACCCTGTCCATCAGCATCCTGCATTATCAACCATGCTAGCAAAGCAAAAACTTAACCCTTTGATTCCTTCACCCTATCCACCAGCATCCCGCATTATCAACCATGCTAGCAAAGCAAAAACTTAACCCTTTGATTCCCTCACCCTGTCCACCAGCTTCCTGCGTAGAGCCATATCAGGGCTATAACCCCGTTTCAAAATATACTACTTCAACAAGGACAGAAAAGAAAAGAAAAACAAGTACACATATCAATACATTCGTGCACATAATCTAAGGACATGCCCCTGGCGTTGACCACTCCATCCAATTTATCACACAGGGGATTTAAAAAACACACCTGAATGCAAATTTTAACATAACTAAGGACACTAAAACATATATAAAAACAGGCCTAAATTGCCTAGAATTGCTTTTGCATATGTCATTTCCCTACAGCCAAAAATGCACTGATATATTCTGATCGAACTGATTGTGATTCTGATCGAACTGATTGTGATTCTGATCGAACTGATTGTGATTCTGATCGAACACACTGTGCCATAGAAAGTAGACTGGAGGAAGCCCATATCTCATCATCATTATCAGGTGCCCTGCCACATGGCGTTGGCGATCATGGACTTCCATCTTCCTCTATCTCTCGTTGCCCCCAGCATCTCCCCCACCCTCCTCGTCCCCAGCCACTCTGCAAGTCCGTCCAGCATTTTCTCCCTGGGTCTACCCGGTGCTCTCTTTACCTCCAGCTTTCCCGTTGTGACCAGGTGCTCCAAATCCCCCTTCCTCATAAAATGGCCTATAAATGTTGCCTGTCTTTTCCTAATCTTCCTTATGAGTGATCTACTTGTGTCTGCCTCCATCAAGACTGTCTCGTTTGTTTTCTTTGCTGTCCATGGAATCCTCAACATTCTTCTTAGAAACCACATCTCGGCTGCCTCAATCTTGTTCTGGCTTTGTTTGTTGACTGTCCACGCCTCGCATCCGTACAACAGTATTGGTTCTATATAACATTCAAGAACTCTATTCCTGATGTTAATTGATAGGCATTTGTTGGTAAGAATGCTTGTCATCTTCTTGAATGCTGTTTTGGCTTGGCCGATTCTGCCGGCTATTTCTGATGTGCATATCTACAAGAGTGAAAAGTATGTCAGTCTTATTCACCAACTTGAAGACATCTGGCTTTCATGCCAAAATCCTCACCATAGAGGTTGGAGCAAGGGGGTTGATAGGCACATCAGCCTATGTTCTCATGAAGCGGCTCTCGATTTCTGGGAGAGGGAGGACCAGAGCCCTAAAGGCAATGGCAGAAATAAGTTAAAAATGTTCCAGCTGGATCCGGTCAAGGAGGAACAAAAGTGAATTCTATAAAGCTTAAAAATTCCCCATGTGTTAACAAGAAACACCCCTAGAGTACGGAAGGGACCCAGAGCACCAATGCCTCGCCACTCTCCGGACAATCCCTCCTCAAGCTCTCGACACCACCCGATAGTCATTTCATCAATCAAATGGAACACTTTTAACCTATTTCTGCCATCCCCCTCCCAGCCCGAAAGAGAGATGAAGACCAGAGTGGGGCGAGAGAGGGGTCTTCTGTCCATACGTTGCATGACCCATTCGGACCCAGTCATCAGTTACTTTGTTTACAAACCGAATGGCAAGGTGGGGAAATGACAAACCCCGGGACATAGCCACACAACGCGCACCAACCAGGTCCAGCTCAGCCTCTGGACCAAGAGAGAATGGAAGACCCCTCTCTCGCCCCACTCTGGTCTTCATCTCTCTTTCAGGCAGCCCGCCCTGCCACCAGCTCACATAGCTGTTAGCACCTTTCCCCTTTCCGATAGTGGTAGATAGCTATGTGGTTAAGACATCCGTCACAAGATTGACTTGGCCTTGTGACGCCTGATCACCTTAATTGTGTGAGTTCGAATCCAGGTGGATGATTATATTTTTTAGGGAAAAAAAAAGGCGACATGAGAAGGGCATACGGGAGCCATGACCTGGATGTGGCCTGGTGCCCTTAGAGTGTCAGGAGTTCAGGGTCAAAACACTTGCTTCACAAGAGTTTCTCCTCTGAGGACCTTCTGCTGTGCGGCTGTCCCATCAGTTACTTACTCAGCATCATCATCATCATCATCATCATCACCATCATCATCATCATCATCGTCATCATCATCATCTTCATGTCTCCTGCCGCATGGTGTTGGCGATCATGGCCCTCCATACGAATCTATCCCTGTCGCTGCAAGTATATCTTCCACCCTCTCGGTCTTCAGCCACTCCGAAAGTCCGTCCAATATTTTCTTCCTGGGTCTACCTGGTGCTCTTTTTCCCCTCCAGCTTTCCTGTTGTGACTAGGTGCTCTAATTTCTCTTGCCTGATGAAATATCATATAGCTGTTGATTTATTTATCCTAATCTTATTCATCAAGTGTGTGTGTGTGTGTGTGGTGTGCGTGGTGTGTGTGTGTGTGCGTGTGTGTGTGTGTGTGTGTGTGCGTGCGTGTATGTGTGTGTGTGCGTGTGGTGTGTGTGTGTGTGTGTGTGTGTGTGTGTGTGTGTGTGGTGTGTGTGGTGTGTGTGTGTGTGTGTGTGTGTGTGTTCGTTCGTTCTTTGATTTAACGTCTGTTCACTATGAGTGACATAGCTGTTGATTTCCTTATCCTAATCTTATTCAACAATGTGTGTGTGTGTGTGTGTGTGTGTGTGTGTGTGTGTGTGTGTGTGTGTGTGTGTGTGTGTGTGTGTGTGTGTGTGTGTCGTGTGTGTGTGTGTGTGTGTGTGTTGTGTTCGTTCTTTGATTTAACGTCTGTTCACTATGAGCGACATAGCTGTTGATATCCTTATCCTAATCTTATTCAACAATGTGTGTGTGTGTGTGTGTGTGTGTGTGTGTGTGTGAGCGTGCGTGCGTGTGTGTGCGTGTGTGTGTGCGTGTGAATGTGTGTGTGTGTGTTTGCCACTTTCAAGACTGTCTCGTTTGTTTTCTTTGCTGTTCTTGCTACACCTCTGCATGAGACCCTGTACCAATGTGTATGTCCATTCAGTGGCGGGGATCACAGAAGCTCATT
>JAPXFY010000017.1:80132514-80137514 GCA_030674185.1 Monoplex corrugatus
ATTCAGTACACATATCAACGCATTCGCTCACATAATCTAAGGACATGCCCCTGGCCTTGACCGCTCCGTCCAATTTATCGCACAGGGGATTTAAAAAGAACCTGAATACAAATTTAAACATAACTAAGGAAACTAAAACATAGATAAAAACAGGCCCAAATTACCTAATATTGCTTCCACATATCTTATTTCCCTAGAGTCAAAAAATGCACTAAATACATGTACCCATTTATCACTCCTAAGAGAAAAAAGTACGTAAGATGTTATCCAACACGTACAGGTGAATGGACCAGCAAGGCAGAAAATGATAGGAAGAAATGACAGAAAGCAAAGGAGGAAGAAAGAAGCAAAGAGAGTGACAGAAAAGAGGAAATTTTTAGCACAGAATTTCCAGAAGGTGGGGATACTGTTTATACTGAAAGAGCCCCCGGCATCCCCACGGGGGGGGGGGGGGGAGGGGAGGGAGGTGCTAATGATAATGATAATGATAATAATAATAATACTTCATTTTCCAATGGTAGAAGATATCAACTAAAAGTAATTTCTTCAAATTTGCCATGTTGAGTGTTTTCGTGTTTCCGTTTATAAGCCAACCACTGACATGACTTACAGGATCTTTAACCTGCGTAGTTGATACTCTGCATGCGTATCCACACGAAGGGGGTTTAGACACTGGCATGTCTGCACACATGTTGACCTGGGAGATGTGATAGATCTCCACCCTTTGCCCACCACTTTCAGTTCAAAATATATGTAAAAAATGCAGTATTCTTCGTTATATCATTTGAGATTAATTGTTACCACATATTTTCGTATTCAACTGAACGCTTTGAAAACAAAATATTGTAACGTTTTATGTATTTGCGGTGAACAATTCACATTGTATCACTGTTTGTTTTACTGCAGAAAGCTTCGTTATTTTTTTTTACCAAAGATGTTTACACAAGGAAACTACCTTGAAAAGCATTTTAAAGAAGTACTATCAGATCAAGTTCTGTTAGTTAAAATATCAGAATCATTGGTTCACAGTCCTGTTAATGCGTTACTTTAAGGTTATCATTTTAATTATTATTATTTTATTTTGTTTTGTTTTGTTTTTTTATGACGATTTTTCTTTTACATTTGATGTTAGCGTTGTTCTAGTTTCATTTCTCTGTTCATCCATATCCTTTTTCTTAAGACCTTGCCGCTTCCTTGCAATCTTTTTCCCGTCTCTTACTCTGTTCCCCTCTGCCCCCTCCCCTCCCTCTCCCCCCCCCCCCCCAAAATCATTCTCCATGCCATTTTTACCCGTCTAATATCACTTATAGTGAAAAGACGTTAAATCAAGGAACGAACGTGGAGGTGTCTGGGTGGATTGAACCTAGAACCTTTCAATGGAAAGACCGACGTTTATCTACTTGACCATCGCGCCTGAAGATACCGACGAACAGAAAGACGAAAGACAAATAATCTCTCTCAAAAACCAGACGACACACCTGGCAACCTCTGGGGGTTTTTTAAGGTGCAGGGTGGGGTTGCTTGCTTTGGTGTTGCTGGTTGGGGTGGGGTTGGTTAGGTTAGGTTACTTAGGTTAGGTTAGGTTAGGTTAGGTTAGGTTAGATTAGGTTAGGTTAGGTTAGGTTTCGTTTGGTTTGGTTAGGTTAGGTTAGGTTAGGTTAAGTTTGGTTTGGTTAGGTTTGGTTAGGTTAGGTTAGGTTAGGTTAGGTTAGGTTTGGTTAGGTTAGGTTTGGTTAGGTTAGGTTAGGTTTGGTTTGGTTAGGTTAGGTTAGGTTTGGTTAGGTTAGGTTTGGTTAGGTTAGGTTAGGTTTGGTTTGGTTTGGTTAGGTTAGGTTAGGTTTGGTTAGGTTAGGTTTGGTTAGGTTAGGTTTGGTTAGGTTTGGTTAGGTTAGGTTTGGTTAGGTTAGGTTTGGTTAGGTTTGGTTTGGTTAGGTTTGGTTAGGTTTATTTAGGTTAGGTTTGGTTTGGTTAGGTTTGGTTTGTTTAGGTTTGTTTAGGTTTATTTAGGTTAGGTTAGGTTAGGTTAGGTTTGGTTAGGTTTGGTTTGGTTTGGTTAGGTTTATTTAGGTTAGGTTAGGTTAGGTTAGGTTTGGTTTGGTTTGGTTAGGTTTATTTAGGTTAGGTTAGGTTAGGTTAGGTTTGGTTTGGTTAGGTTTATTTAGGTTAGGTTAGGTTAGGTTAGGCTTGGTTTGGTTTGGTTAGGTTTATTTAGGTTAGGTTAGGTTAGGTTTGGTTAGATTAGGTTATGTTATGTTAGGTTATGTTAGGTTAGGTTTGGTTAGGTTTGGTTTGGTTTGGTTAGGTTTGGTTAGGTTAGGTTAGGTTAGGTTTGGTTAGATTAGGTTAAGTTATGTTAGGTTAGGTTAGGTTAAGTTAGATTAGGTTTGGTTAGGTTAGGTTTGGTTAGGTTAGGTTAGGTTAGGCTTGGTTTGGTTAGGTTAGGTTAGGTTTGGTTTGGTTAGGTTAGGTTAGGTTAGGTTAGGTTAGGTTAGGTTAGGTTAGGTTAGGTTAGGTTTAGGTTAGGTTAGGTTAGGTTAGGTTAGGTTAGGTTAGGTTAGGTTAGGTAGTAGGTTAGGTTTATTTAGGTTAGGTTAGGTTAGGTTAGGTTAGGTTTGGTTAGGTTAGGTTAGGGTTAGGTTTGGTTGGGTTAGGTTTATTAGGTTAGGTTAGGTTAGGTTAGGTTACGTAGGTTCTGTTAGGTTAGGTTGGGTTAGGTAGGTTTAGGTTAGGTTGGTTAGGTTACGTAGGTTCTGTTAGGTTAGGTTGGGTTAGGTATGGTTTGGTTAGGTTAGGTTAGGTTAGGTTAGGTTGTTAGGTTAGGTTGGTTAGGTTAGGTTTGGTTTGGTAGTTAGGTTAGGTTAGGTTAGGGTTAGGGTTAGGTTAGGTTAGGTTAGGTTTAGGTTTAGGTGTTAGTTAGGTTAGGTTAGGTTATAGGTTAGGTAGGTTTAGTTAGGTTAGGTTAGGTTAGGTTAGGTTAGTTAGGTTTAGGTTAGGGTTAGGTTAGGTTAGGTTAGGGTTAGGTTAGGTTAGGTTAGTAGGTTAGTTAGGTTAGGTTTAGTATTAGGTTAGGTTAGGGTTAGGTAGTTAGGTTGTAGGT
This sequence comes from Monoplex corrugatus, assembly GCA_030674185.1. Lineage (NCBI taxonomy): Eukaryota > Metazoa > Mollusca > Gastropoda > Littorinimorpha > Ranellidae > Monoplex > Monoplex corrugatus. The sequence continues at coordinate 80,135,612 of JAPXFY010000017.1, forward strand.
TAGGTTAGAGGTTAGGTCTTAGTAGGTTAGGTTAGGTTAGGTTATAGGTTAGTAGGTTACTTAGGTTAGGTTAGGTTAGGTTAGGTTAGGGTTAGGTTAGGTTAGGTTAGGTTTAGGGTTAGGTTAGGGTTAGGTTAGGGTTAGGTTTAGGTTAGGGTTAGGTTTAGGTTAGGTTTAGTTAGGTTAGGTTAGGGTTAGGTTAGGTTAGGTAGTTAGGTTACTTAGGTTAGGTTAGGTTAGGGTTAGGTTAGGTTAGGTTAGGTTAGGTTAGGTTAGGTTACTTAGGTTAGGTTAGTTAGGTTAGGTTAGGTTAGGTTAGTTAGGTTTAGGTTAGGTTTAGGTTAAGGTTAGGTTAGGTTAGGTTAGGTTAGGGTTAGGTTAGGTTAGGTAGGTTAAGGTTAGGTTAGGTTATTAGGTTAGGTTAAGTGTTAGTTAGGTTAGGTTAGGTTAGGTTAGGTTAAGGTTAGGTTAGGTTAGGTTAAGATTAGGTTAGGTTAGGTTAAGGTTAGGTTAGGTTAAGGTTAGGTTAGGTTAAGGTTAGGTTAGGTTAGGTTAAGGTTAGTTAGGTTGAGTTAGGTTAGGTTAGGTTAGGTTAGGTTAAGTTACTTAGGTTAGGTTAGGTTAGGTTAGGTTTCATTTGGGTTCGGTTCGGTTCGGTTCGGTTTGGTTTGGTGTTTCGTTTCGTTTCGTTCGGTTCGGTTCGGTTCGGTTCGGGTTGGTGTTTTTGTTTCGTTTCGTTTCGGTTTGGTTCGGTTTGCTTTGCTTTACTTTGTTTTACTTTGCCTTTTTGTTTTTGTTTTCTTGTTGGTTTTTTTGTTGTTGCTTTGTCTTGCTGTTGTTTTGTTTGTTTTTTATTTGTTTTGTTTTGTTTTGTTGAGGTTGGGGGGTGGGTGCTAGCGCTGAGATTCAATGTGATCTGTTTGCTCAAGAGATGGAGAACAACATGTATACAAACTTGCCAGTACCTAAACCCCTTCCTTTATATATGCATGCAGAATACCAAATACGCACGTTAAAGATTCTGTAAGTCATGTCAGTGGCTGACTTATAGAAACAGTAAAACAGCCAGCATGCACGCCCACCAAAGATACAGACTGTACAACAACATAGTGCAGTGTGGTCAGCTCACCTAACACTAACAGATACAGACTGTACAACAACATAGTGCAGTGTGGTCAGCTCATCTAACAGATACAGACTGTACAACAACATAGTGCAGTGTGGTCAGCTCATCTAACAGATACAGACTGTACAACAACATAGTGCAGTGTGGTCAGCTCACCTAACAGATACAGACTGTACAACAACATAGTGGAGTGTGGTCAGCTGACCTAACAGATACAGACTGTACAACAACATAGTGCAGTGTGGTCAGCTCACCTAACAGATACAGACTGTACAACAACATAGTGCAGTGTGGTCAGCTGACCTAACAGATACAGACTGTACAACAACATAGTGCAGTGTGGTCAGCTGACCTAACAGATACAGACTGTACAACAACATAGTGCAGTGTGGTCAGCTCACCTAACAGATACAGACTGTACAACAACATAGTGCAGTGTGGTCAGCTCACCTAACAGCTTGAAGTTTATCGTAGTACAGCGAAACATGTGATGGTGTGTGAAGTGGAAAGCGAGTTAGGACAGTAACACTGTAGAAGAATGACTTGTGATAAACTGTATAGAGTGACACAATGTATCGTAACACTTCAAAACATTATGACATTTTTATTGATCATAAAGTTGAGTGGGTGGTGGGGGTGTGGGGGTGGTGATGGGGGTGGTGGGGGTGTGAGGGTGGTGGGGGTGGTGGGGGTGTGAGGGTGGTGGGGTGTGAGGGTGGTGGGGGTGTGAAGGTGGTGGGGGTATGAGGGTGGTGGGGGTGTGAGGGTGGTGGAGGT
>JAPXFY010000017.1:80147514-80150014 GCA_030674185.1 Monoplex corrugatus
GTTTAGACAATTGTACAATCGACGCGATGACTTTTCACGAAAATATGCGGCCAGCCCCAACAACACGACTCACACGAACTTCTCACCTTTACACAACAGCGCGACCAACACGAAATTCACACCATGCAATGCGATAACAATAATCACAACAACGACAGCAACAACAACAACAACCTCGTAGATAATAGAAGTACCTGGCACGAAACTGATTTTTTTTTTCTTTTTGGATTAGATCAACTGGCAAACAATTTTCAATAACACACACAAACAGTTGGATGGATATTCAAACCCAAACAACAACAACAACAACAGAAAGTCTAAATTCTCACATACCTTGAAATCAGCAGTAGAACGCACACGAAATTCTCGCAGGGGGTAGAGGGGGGAAGAAAATTCAACGATTATGGAAATGTCACGAAAATGATACACACTCACTCACACACACACACGAGTTTCGAGTCAAGTTCAGCCGGCCTGAATAACTTCCACGCAGATTTCATTCAACACGGTGTCTCTCCTTGTCTCTCCCGCTACCAACTGAAATGATTAAGCGGTCTCCTGTGAGAACGTACGATCCGGTTTGTCTCGCACACACGTACGTAAGTAAAATGAAGAGGATGGAGAGACGTTTAAGACATACACGCCACACCTTTCCTTCGTTCATTCAGGATACGCCACTGGTTCACTCCGGTAACTTGCAGTGTTGCCTACTGCGACGCAAGAGATAAGCTCTCAGGCGGAACTTTATATCGGATTCAAACTCTGTGACTTCCCTCACCCTATCCACCAGCTTCCTGCATTTGTCAGTCCATGGCAGCATGGCCAAAACTTAACCGTTTTCACTCCCTCACCCTATCCATCAGCTTCCTGCATTTGTCAATCCATGACAGCATGGCCAAAACTTAACCCTTTCACTCCCTCACCCTATCCACCAGCTTCCTGCATTGTCATGACAGCCTAGCAAAAACTTAACCCTTTGACTCCCTCACCCTATCCACCAGCTTCCTGCATTTGTCAGTCCATGACAGCATGGTCAAAAACTTAACCCTTTGACTCCCTCACCCTATCCACCAGCTTCCTGAATTTGTCAGTCCATGACAGCATGGCCAAAAACTTAACCCTTTTCACTCCCTCACCCTATCCACCAGCTTCCTGCATTTGTCAGTCCATGACAGCATAGCAAAAACTTAACCCTTTCACTCCCTCACCCTATTCACCAGCTTCCTGCATTTGTCAGTCCATGACAGCATGGCCAAAAAACTTAACCCTTTGACTCCCTCACCCTATCCACCAGCTTCCTGCATTTGTCAGTCCATGACAGCATGGCAAAAACTTAACCCTTTGACTCCCTCACCCTATCCACCAGCTTCCTGCATTTTTCAGTCCCTGACGCATGCCAAAAAACTTAACCCTTTGACTCCCTCACCTATCCACCAGCTTCCTGCATTTGTCAGTCCATGACAGCATGGCCAAAAACTTAACCCTTTGACCCCCTCACCCTATCCACCAGCTTCCTGCATTTGTCAGTCCATGACAGCATGGCCAAAAACTTAACCCTTTGACCCCCTCACCCTATCCACCAGCTTCCTGCATTGTGTCAGTCCATGACAGCCATGCAGAAAAAACTTAACCCTTTGACTCCCTCACCCTATCCACCAGCTTCCTGCATTGTCAGTCATGACCGCATAGAAAAAACAAGATTAACCGCTTTGACTCCTCACCCCATCAACCCGCTTCTGCAGGAAGATGGTGGATAGGGCGAGGGAGTCAAAGGGTTAAGTTTTTTTGCAGCTGGGGGATAGGATGCAGGAGTCAAAGGGTTAATTTTTTGCAGCTGAGGATAGGATGCAGGAACCAAAGGGTTAAGTGTTAACACGTACAATAATTATTGTAATGAGGTTGATGTTGGAGTACAGTTGGTGCTGACGCGAATTTATGATGAGGTGAGTTTGAAGCTCTGTTATGATAAAATCTCTTGTTGCTTCTTCCTCTCCTTGTTGATGGTGGAGGTGGTGGTGGTGGTGGTGGTGTAAGAGAGAGAGTGACTGTGTGGTGGTGGTGGTCTTTGATTTAATGTCTATTCACTAAAGTGATTTTAGACACACACAAAAAAAGGGGGGGAGGTGATAGAAGAGGAGTGAAGAGGATATTTTGAAAATTGTCAATTTTGGTTTTGAGAAAAGATGATCCAGAAAACAACTGTTTTAGAGGAGGGGAAGGTAAAGCTAACAAATGACGTTACCATAATTAACGATTTAAACAAACTAACTAAGTAACAAACAAAATTGATACATTTCTAGAGGAAATGGATAAAAAAAATAAAACTAAAAATTGACTAACTATAACAGCGAACAAGTGAAATAACATTTTAAAGGTAATTCGCTATAGGACTTTTTGACAGGCTAACAAAAATGCATATAATAATGATGATGTGTGAGTGTGTGTGCGCGTATGTGTGTTGTGTGTTGTGTGCGTGCGCGTGTGTGTTTGTGTGTGTGTG
>JAPXFY010000017.1:80170014-80172514 GCA_030674185.1 Monoplex corrugatus
ACGTTCGCTTAACCCTTTGATTCCCGTACCCAATCCACCAAAAACCAAAACTTGACTCTTTGACTCCCGCACCCTATCCACCAAAAACCAAAACTTAACCCTTTGACATCCGCACCCTATCCACCAACTGCAAAACCTTAACCCTTTGATTCCCGCACCCTATTCACCAAAAACCAAAACTTAACTCTTTGACTCCCGCACCCTATCCACCAACTGCAAAAACTTAACCCTTTGATTCCCGCACCCTATTCACCAAAAACCAAAACTTAACCCTTTGACATCCGCACCCTATCCACCAACTGCAAAAACTTAACCCTTTGATTCCCGCACCCTATTCACCCAAAACCAAAACTTAACCCTTTGATTCCCGCACCCTATTCACCAAAAACCAAAACTTAACTCTTTGACTCCCGCACCCTATCCACCAACTGCAAAAACTTAACCCTTTGACTCCTGCACCTATCTACCAACTGCAAAAACTTAACCCTTTGACTCCCTCACCCAATCCACCAGCTTCCTGCAGGAAGCTGATGGAAAGGGCGAGGGAGTCATACGGTTAGGTTTTTGCTTTGTTAGCATGGTTGACAATGCAGGAAGCTGGTGGACAGGGTGGGGAGCCAAAGGGTTAAACAGCCAAGTCTTCCATATTAACAATCAGTTGAGTTATATATGTAAGGCATGATGATAATGATGGTGATGACGACAACGACGAGGATGACGACAACGACAACGACGACGACAACAACAACGACGACGATGATAATAATTATGAACTCACCCGGGAATGATATTTTAGGGGTGTCGACGGTGGTGTAACCAACGATACCCACACGATGGCCAGCCACCACGCGTATCGTGGACTTGTTGAACAGGCCCGCCATTGTCGGCTCCTCGCTGTCGTCAATGTTGGCACTGACCATGTTCATGGTGCCGGTGACGTTTTGCAGGAACGGAACTAAACCTGACACCCCCTTGTCAAATTCGTGGTTCCCCAGCGTCTGCAAGAGTCAGGAACATTTTGATGGGTTTAATTGGCATATTCCCTACCCGACCCCGCTCCCACATACATGCAAAAAAAGGAAGACGAAAATCATTTTATTTTTGAATGTGGGTAGAAAGAAACTCTAGGGAGAGCTAGACAACAGAAGGTCTTCAGAGAAGTAACCCCCTTTAGACAAGTGTTTCGGCCCTAAACTCCTTACACTCTCGGGGGGCCGGGCCACATCCAGGTCATGACTCCTGGATGCCCTTCTGCTGTTGTCTATTTTTTTTTTTTTTTTCCCACGCCGGGGAGCGAACCTGGGCGATTCTGCGCTTCAGAACTGCGGTACGCGGTTTTACCAATGTGCTAACGGGGCACACATCATCTGTAGGGAATTTAATCCTTATGAAGTTCACTTTTGGTTCCTCCTTGCCCAGATCCAGCTTGAGCTCCTTTCTGCTGCCTCTGCCATCGCTTTAAGGGCTCTAGTCCTCTTCTTCCCAGAAATGGCGAGTTGTTTCATGAGATCATAAGCGGAGGTGCCCACAAACCCTCTTGCCCCGACCTCTATGGCGAAGATTTTGACCCGCAGACCTGCTTTCTTCAGGGTGCTGGCAAGACCGGCGTATTTTTCGGTCTTGTAGATATGTGCTTCTTCCATTCTGCTTTCGTATGGCACAGTGAGTTCTATCAGAATCACTTGTTTCGAGGAGTCAGAGTGGAGAGCGATGTCTGGTCTCATGCCTGTCTTGCTGATGACATCTGGGTAATTTCTCCACTCTGGGAGGTCTGCTGTACACTCCCAGTCGACTGCTCCATCCAGAAGACCCTTTGGCAATGTGCTGGTTGTCATAGCACTTTCGGGCCAGACCTGTTTCCCTCCTGCTTTGTAGAACGTTGTCATAGCAATTGGTGCGTTTGGGGTCATGGTTTTTTCGCTAACCACGTCTGTGATCACTTTCAGAACTTGGTTGTGCCTCCATGTATACCTTCCTTGGGCTAGCGCTACTTTGCAAGAGCTTAGGACATGTTCCACTGTTTGTTTCTTCTGACAGAGCGGACATGCTGGGTCGTCTGATTTCCCCCATTTCACTAAGTTTGCATTCGAGGGGAGCAGGTCATATACAGATCTGAGGAGGAAGCTTATCCTTAGAGGAGCCATGTGCCACATATCGTTCCAGCTGAGACTTCTTTGGAGTGCACTGTCCCATGTTGTCCATTGCCCCTGTTGACCTTGCTGGACTGCCTTCTGCACTCTTTTGACATCTTCTTCTTCTTTCAACTCCTGTATGATCATGTCTCTTTTTTCCTTCCCTTTGGCTTTGGACCACCACTGCATTTTTGTTGCTCCCAGTCCCTGTCTGTTGGTTTGCGTGTGTCCAATTATTTCTTTGATGCTGAGGTTTCTCTTGGCATTGTTTACAGCCTCTTGGACTTTCCACTTTCTGCCAGTTCTCAGCTTTGGATGAACTGATCTCACGATATTGTCTTCCGATTCCTCCAGCATGCTCAACAGTC
>JAPXFY010000017.1:80182514-80187514 GCA_030674185.1 Monoplex corrugatus
CTATCATTTTCTGCCTTGCTGGTCCATTCACTTGTATGTTTTCCATAAAAGTGTTTATACTTTCTCGTAGGATTACAAAATGGTATGCATATCACTCATAAGGAAGATTAGGAAAAGACAGGCAACATTTATAGGCCATTTTATGAGGAAGGGGGATTTGGAGCACCTGGTCACAACGGGAAAGCTGGAGGGAAAGAGAGGACCGGGTAGACCCAGGGAGAAAATGCTGGACGGACTTGCAGAGTGGCTGGGGACGAGGGGGGTGGGAGAGATGCTAGGGGCAACGAGAGATAGAGACAGATGGAAGTCCATGGTCGCCAACGCCATGCGGCAGGGCACCTGATAATGATGATGATGTATATATTAACTGCATTTTTTGGCTGCCAGGAAATGTGATATGTAGAAGCAATGTTAGTTAATTCAGGCCAGTTTTGATGTACGTTTTAGTGTACATGTAGCCTATTTAGCTATGTTTATATGTTAATTTATAAAGAGTAATATTTTGTGTTCGCTCAGGTTTTTCTTTCAAGCCCTTTTGATAAATTGTACAAAGGTGTCAACGCCAGGGGCGTATCCTTAAATTACGAGCGCAAATACAGGGTAGGGGGGTGCAAAAGTAGGTATACAGTTATGAAAAAAGAAAACACGTACAATACTCATTGCATTTATTATACAATATATGTAATAACAAGCGCAGTCTTAATCCCTCACACGCTCAAACTGCTTGCCGTCGGTATTCACACACTCCTCTAATCGAGAGCGGACACTCATGCACACTTAGATCTAAATTAAATTGCCGCTTAGATCTAAATTAAATTGCCGCTTTACCTGCAAAAAAACAAAAAATCAAAAGTTAGGATAAAAGTACATGCATATTATTAGTTACGATAAAATATAATTAATGACACTGAAAATATCGAAAATAAGGCCAACTAACTTAATGTGCTAATAATTTTAATGAATGAAGCATTATAATAATGATGTGATACTTACTGTATACCTACTTTTGCACCCCCCTGTATATTGATATGTGTACCTAATTTTATTTTTTCCTTTCTTTTTTTTAATTTTTCTTCTTTCAGGTTCAAAGAGCTGTTGAACTAGTTATAGCCCTGATATGGCTCTGTGCGGTCGGTTGGGCTTTTAACAATATTGATATGATGAAAAAGATGAAAAATAAATAATTTGTGCTGTGCGAATTAAGCAAGTGGAGCCTTCAATGGGATTGTCAAGTTATATTGGACACGGGTTTAATTATCTTGATAAAACGACCTCAACCTTTTAACCCTTTAACTCCCACACCCTTTACAACAGCATCCTGCATCGTCAGCCATGCTAACAAATCAAAAACTTAACCCTTTGACTCCTTCGCCCTATCCACCAGCATCCTGCATCGTCAGCCATGCTAACAAAACAAAAACTTAACCCTTTGACTCCCTCGCCTATCCACTAGTTTCCTGCAGGAAGCTGGTGAATAGGGTGAGGGAGTCAAAGGGTGAAGTTTTTGCACTTGGTGGATAAGGTGAAGGAGTCAGAGAGTTACATTTTTGCACTCAGTGAATAGGGTGAGGGTGTCAAAGGGTTAAGTTTTTGCACTTGGTGGATAGTGGTAGGGAGTCAAAGGGTTAAGTTTTTGCACTTGGGGATAGGGTGAGGGAGTCAAAGAGTTAAGTTTTTGCACTTGGGGGATAGGACGCGGGAGACAAAGGGTTAATTTTTGCGCTTGGTGGATAAGGTGAGGATGTCAAAGGGTGAAGTTTTTTGCACTTCGGGGGATAGGGTGAAGGAGTGAAAGGGTTAAGTTTTTGCACTTGAGGGATATGGTGAGGGAGTCTAAGGGTTAAGTTTTTGCACTTGGAGGATAGGGTGAAAGAGTCAAAGGGTTAAGTTTTTGCACTTGGGGGATAGGGTGAAGGAGTGAAAGGGTTAAGTTTTTGCACTTGGGGGATAGGGTGAGGGAGTTAAAGGGTTAAATTTTTGCACTTGGAGAGTAGGGTGAGGCAGTCAAAGGGTTACGTTTTAGCACATGGGGGAATAGGGTGAGGCAGTCAAAGGGTTAAGTATTTGCACATGGGGGATAGAGTGAGGGAGTCAAAGGGTTAAGTTTTTTGCAATGGGGGGATAGGGTGAAGGAGTCAAAGGGTTAAGTTTTTGCACATGGGGGGATAGGGTGAGGCAGTCAAAGGGTTAAGTATTTCCACATGGGGGATAGAGTAAGGCAGTCAAAGGGTTAAGTTTTTGCACATGGGGGATAGGGTGAAGGAGTGAAAGGGTTAAGTTTTTGCACTTGGGGGATAGGATGAGGCAGTCAAAGGCCAAGGAGCAGCAACCACATTGTAGGGAACGTAGCCTCGTGTGGTAACGACAATAGACACTAAAGTGTTAAAGTAGACCCTGCACATTGTAGGGAACGTAGCCTCGTGTGGTAACGCCAATAGACACTAAAGTGTTAAAGTAGACCCTGCACATTGTAGGGAACGTAGCCTCGTGTGGTAACGACAATAGACACTAAAGTGTTAAAGTAGACCCTGCACATTGTAGGGAACGTTAGCCTCGTGTGGTAACGCCAATAGACACTAAAGTGTTAAAGTAGACCCTGCACATTGTAGGGAACGTTAGCCTCGTGTGGTAACGCCAATAGACACTAAAGTGTTAAAGTAGACCCAGCACATTGTAGGGAACGTAGCCTCGTGTGGTAACGACAATAGACACTAAAGTGTTAAAGCAGACCCTGCACATTGTAGAGAACGTAGCCTCGTGTGGTAACGACAATAGACACTAAAGTGTTAAAGTAGACCCATGCACATTGTAGGAACGTAGCCTCGTGTGGTAACGACAATAGACACTAAAGTGTTAAAGCAGACCCTGCACATTGTAGAGAACGTAGCCTCGTGTGGTAACGACAATAGACACTAAAGTGTTAAAGTAGACCCTGCACATTGTAGGGAACGTAGCCTCGTGTGGTAACGACAATAGACACTAAAGTGTTAAAGTAGACCCTGCACATTGTAGGGAACGTAGCCTCGTGTGGTAACGACAATAGACACTAAAGTGTTAAAGTAGACCCTGCACATTGTAGGGAACGTAGCCTCGTGTGGTAACGACAATAGACACTAAAGTGTTAAAGTAGACCCTGCACATTGTAGGGAACGTAGCCTCGTGTGGTAACGACAATAGACACTAAAGTGTTAAAGTAGACCCTGCACATTGTAGGGAACGTAGCCTCGTGTGGTAACGACAATAGACACTAAAGTGTTAAAGTAGACCCTGCACATTGTAGGGAACGTAGCCTCGTGTGGTAACGACAATAGACACTAAAGTGTTAAAGTAGACCCTGCACATTGTAGGGAACGTAGCCTCGTGTGGTAACGACAATAGACACTAAAGTGTTAAAGTAGACCCTGCACATTGTAGGGAACGTAGCCTCGTGTGGTAACGACAATAGACACTAAAGTGTTAAAGTAACCCTGCACATTGTAGGGAACGTAGCCTCGTGTGGTAACGACAATAGACACTAAAGTGTTAAAGTAGACCCTGCACATTGTAGGGAACGTAGCCTCGTGTGGTAACGACAATAGACACTAAAGTGTTAAAGTAAACCCAGCACATTGTAGGGAACGTAGCCTCGTGTGGTAACGACAATAGACACTAAAGTGTTAAAGTAGACCCTGCACATTGTAGGGAACGTAGCCTCGTGTGGTAACGACAATAGACACTAAAGTGTTAAAGTAAACCCAGCACATTGTAGGGAACGTAGCCTCGTGTGGTAACGACAATAGACACTAAAGTGTTAAAGTAAACCCAGCACATTGTAGGGAACGTAGCCTCGTGTGGTAACGACAATAGACACTAAAGTGTTAAAGTAAACCCAGCACATTGTAGGGAACGTAGCCTCGTGTGGTAACGACAATAACACTAAAGTGTTAAAGTAACCCAGCACATTGTAGGGAACGAGCCTCGTGTGGTAACGACAATAGACACTAAAGTGTTAAAGTAGACCCTGCACATTGTAGGGAACGTAGCCTCGTGTGGTAACGACAATAGACACTAAAGTGTTAAAGTAGACCCTGCACATTGTAGGGAACGTAGCCTCGTGTGGTAACGACAATAGACACTAAAGTGTTAAAGTAGACCCGCACATTGTAGGGAACGTAGCCTCGTGTGGTAACGACAATAGACACTAAAGTGTTAAAGTAGACCCTGCACATTGTAGGGAACGTAGCCTCGTGTGGTAACGACAATAGACACTAAAGTGTTAAAGTAGACCCTGCACATTGTAGGGAACGTAGCCTCGTGTGGTAACGACAATAGACACTAAAGTGTTAAAGTAGACCCTGCACATTGTAGGGAACGTAGCCTCGTGTGGTAACGACAATAGACACTAAAGTGTTAAAGTAGACCCTGCACATTGTAGGGAACGTAGCCTCGTGTGGTAACGACAATAGACACTAAAGTGTTAAAGTAGACCCTGCACATTGTAGGGAACGTAGCCTCGTGTGGTAACGACAATAGACACTAAAGTGTTAAAGTAGACCCAGCACATTGTAGGAACGTAGCCTCGTGTGGTAACGACAATAGACACTAAAGTGTTAAAGTAGACCCTGCACATTGTAGGGAACGTAGCCTCGTGTGGTAACGACAATAGACACTAAAGTGTTAAAGTAGACCCAGCACATTGTAGAGAACGTAGCCTCGTGTGGTAACGACAATAGACACTAAAGTGTTAAAGTAGACCCTGCACATTGTAGGGAACGTAGCCTCGTGTGGTAACGACAATAGACACTAAAGTGTTAAAGTAGACCCAGCACATTGTAGAGAACGTAGCCTCGTGTGGTAACGACAATAGACACTAAAGTGTTAAAGTAGACCCTGCACATTGTAGGGAACGTAGCCTCGTGTGGTAACGACAATAGACACTAAAGTGTTAAAGTAGACCCAGCACATTGTAGGAACGTAGCCTCGTGTGGTAACGACAATAGACACTAAAGTGTTAAAGTAGA
>JAPXFY010000017.1:80192514-80197514 GCA_030674185.1 Monoplex corrugatus
CCAACATGAAGACCGGAAAAACACATTTTCGACATCTCTAACCTCTCAAACCAACACAACAACGAACAATACAGCGGACAAACAGACAAACACACGACAGAACGAATGAAGAAAACAAACAAACCAACGAACAAAGAACAACGAACAACTTCGTAATAGCTATGCTTTGTTAGTCGACATTCTGAGTTTCTTGAGAAAGACTTTAAAGTCGAAAATTTGACCCCTCTACAACAAAGTGTTCGGCTGTTGTGTACAGTAAGAACAACGAACAAAGAGAGCAAGTTTGACAATATTTACTTTTTTTTTTTAAAGAGAGATTCACCTCACTCAAACCATTCTCTATGCGCCCCACCAAGTCTACATCTTTCATCTTACAGACACCTTGAGCCTGCGCAAAACTTTGTACACTGGTAAGGCCGTAAATTGGAAGGAAAATGGGGGAGGGGAGAGGGGACTTGATCCTATCAAACACCAAGCTGACATCACCAGAATGATGGAAACATTAAGATACAGAAGGGACCTATCAAACACTAAGCTGACATCACCAGAATGATGAAAACATTAAGATGGAGAAGGGACCTATCAACTAAGCTGACACCACCAGAATGATGGAAACATTAAGTTGGAGAAGGGACCTATCAAACACTAAGCTGACACCACCAGAATGATGGAAACATTAAGATACAGAAGGGACCTATCAAACACTAAGCTGACACCACCAGAATGATGAAAACATTAAGATGGAGAAGGGACCTATCAAACACTAAGCTGACACCACCAGAATGATGGAAACATCAAGATGGAGAAGGGACCTATCAAACACTAAGCTGACACCACCAGAATGATGGAAACATTAAGATGGAGAAGGGACCTATCAAACACCAAGCTGACACCACCAGAATGATGGAAACATTAAGATGGAGAAGGGACCTATCAAACACCAAGCTGACACCACCAGAATGATGAAAACATTAAGATGGAGAAGGGACCTATCAAACACTAAGCTGACACCACCAGAATGATGGAAACATTAAGATGGAGAAGGGACCTATCAAACACCAAGCTGACACCACCAGAATGATGGAAACATTAAGATGGAGAAGGGACCTATCAAACAGTAAGCTGACACCACCAGAATGATGGAAACATTAAGATGGAGAAGGGACCTATCAAACAGTAAGCTGACACCACCAGAATGATGGAAACATTAAGATGGAGAAGGGGCCTATCAAATACTAAGCTGACACCACCAGAATGATGGAAACATTAAGATGGAGAAGGGGCCTATCAAACACTAAGCTGACACCACCAGAATGATGGAAACGTTAAGATGGAGAAGGGACATCTGAAATACTAAGCTGACACCACCAGAATGATGGAAACATTAAGATGGAGAAGGGATCTATCAAACACCAAGCTGACACCACCAGAATGATGGAAACATTAAGATAGAGAAGGGATCTATCAAACACCAAGCTGACACCACCAGAATGATGGAAACATTAAGATAGAGAAGGGATCTATCAAACACCAAGCTGACACCACCAAAATGATGGAAACATTAAGATAGAGAAGGGATCTATCAAACACCAAGCTGACACCACCAGAATGATGGAAATACCAAGATGGAGAAGGGACCTATCAAACAGTAAGCTGACACCACCAGAATGATGGAAACATTAAGATAGAGAAGGGACCTATCAAACAGTAAGCTGACACCACCAGAATGATGGAAACATTAAGATGGAGAAGGGACCTATCAAACAGTAAGCTGACACCACCAGAATGATGGAAACATTAAGATGGAGAAGGGACCTATCAAACAGTAAGCTGACACCACCAGAATGATGGAAACATCAAGATGGAGAAGGGACCTATCAAAGTCCGTTGTTCTGTTACAAGATCCAGCCGACCTGCTGTTACAAAACTGTGGCCAGCCAGAGAGTAGAACCCAAAAAGAACAAACAAACATTTACAAATTTAAAAAAGCAGGCTAACGAATATAAAAAATAAACAAACAAACAAATAAACAAATAATGACTTAAAAAGATCAAGCACACAAAACAAAACAAAAAATTGAAATAAAAACAAAAGCACAACAATAAAAAAAAAATCATAAAAAATCAACAAATCAATTCAAGGAACGAAAAGAAAATTCAAATCATGTTTTAAAAAAAACAACCACACAAACAAACAAAAAGAACAAACAAGCCAATTATGAACGAAAACAGCGAACAAACTGAAAAAAGAAATAATTAACATGAAGAACAGATACACAAACAAGTTATGAATCAAATAACAAAATAATCAAATTACGAATGAAACATTAACAACAAATAAAACATAGAAAAGAACAAATTATGAATAAAACAACAAATACGAATAAAAAAAAATTAAAAGTGAACTGAAATTCAAATTATAAATAAAAAAACGAACAAAGGAATTACGAATTTTAAAAAAAAGCAAGTAAAGTAACAAATAAACAAACACACCAACTGTGAAGAATATAACTGCCACATACATACGATGTCTACTCACCCAAGTTGTGTAAATTATCGGTATGAGAGGAAGGGGTGTTTAACCAACTAAAACCACAGCCTCCACGACAGATAGTGCAAGGACAACTACTCTGACGGTGGACTCGATGACACACAGGAGAGAGAACGACCTGTTCTTCGCCCTCTTCCCCACCTCTCTCCATCCCCCTTCCCCCTCCCCCTCCCCCTCCCCCCCCCCCCACACACACACACACACACACGAGAACAGGACTGGAAGGAAGGGGCGTTATATAGGTTAGGAAGAACTGGGGGCATGGTTTTATCTTTCACCTATGCAAACACTTGTTCCATGCAAACCTTTAGAGGGCATAACGTCCAATCCTCGTTTCTCGAAATGATAAAATAAAACAAAAATATTACCATCGTTACTATACTCTTCTCCTCGTGTGTGTGTGTGTGTGTGTGTGTGTGTGTGTGTGTGTGTGTGTGTGTGTGTGTGTGTGTGTGTGTGTGTGTGTGTGTGTGTGTGTGTGTGTGTTGTGTGCTCCTTCTTTTTCTCCCTCTCTCAGTCTCTCTCTCTCTCTCTCTGTCTCTCTCTGTCTGTCTCTCTGTCTGTCTGTCTGTCTGTATCTCTCTCTGTCTCTCTCTCTGTCTCTCTGTCTGTCTGTCTCTGTCTCTCTCTCTCTCTCCCTGTCTCTCACTCCATCTCTCCTCCCTCTCTCTGTGTTTCTCTTTCTCTTTCTGTCTCTCTGGCTCTGTCTCCGTCTGTCTGTCTGTCTCTCTCTCTCTCTCTCTCTCTCTGTCTCTCTCTGTCTGTCTCTCTGTCTGTCTGTATCTCTCTCTGTCTCTCTCTCTGTCTCTATCTGTCTATCTGTCTCTGTCTCTGTCTCTCTCTCCCTGTCTCTCACTCCATCTCTCCTCCCTCTCTCTGTGTTTCTCTTTCTCTTTCTGTCTCTCTGGCTCTGTCTTCGTCTGTCTGTCTGTCTGTCTGTCTCTCTCTCTGTCTCTCTCTGTCTTTGTCTCTCTGTCTGTCTGCCTGTCTGTCTCTCTTTCTGTCTCTCTGTTTGTCTGTCTCTCTCTCTCTCTCTATCTGTCTGTCTATCTCTCTGTCTCTCTCTCTCTGTCTGTCTGTCTCTCTGTCTCTCTCTCTCTCTCTTTCTCTCTCTCCCTCTCTCTCTCACTCCATCTCTCCTCCCTCTCTCTGTGTTTCTCTTTCTCTTTCTGTCTCTCTGGCTCTATCTCCGTCTCTCTTTCTCTCTCTCTCTCTCTCTTTCTGTCTTTGTCTCTCTGTCTTATGTCTGTCTGTCTGTCTCTCTCTCTCTCTCTCTCTCTCTGTCTTTGTCTCTCTGTTTGTCTGTCTGTCTATCTGTCTCTCTCTGTCTTTGTCTCTCTGTCTGTCTGTTTTCCTGTCTGTCTGCCTCTCTGTCTCTCTCTCTGTCTCTCTGTCTGTCTATCTGTCTCTCTCTCTCTTTTATCTGTCTGTCTGTCTCTGTTTCTGTCTCTCTCTCCCTTTCTCTCACTCCATCTCTCCTCCCTCTCCCTGTGTTTCTCTTTCGCTTTCTGTCTCTCTGGCTCTGTCTCCGTCTCTCTCTCTCTCTTTCTCTCTCTCTCTCTCTCTTTCTCTCTCTCTCTTTCTGTCTTTATCTCTCTGTCTGTATGTCTGTCTGTCTCTCTCTCTCTGTCTTTGTCTCTCTGTTTGTCTGTCTGTCTCTCTCTGTCTCTCTCTGTCTTTGTCTCTCTGTCTGTCTGTCTGTCTGTCTGTCTGTCTCTCTCTCTCTCTCTCTCTCTCTCTCTCTCTCTCTCTCTCTCTCTCTCCTCCCTGTGTCTCTGTGACCTGATACAAGATAGTGTACACGACACCTCCACGTTCGCAAAACAAACAAAATCAAATCGTGAAGTGTGTGTGTGTGTGTGTCTGTGTGTCTGTGTGTCTGTGTTCGTTCGTTCTTTGATTTAACGTCTGTTCACTATAAGTGATATTACACTGGGGAGGGGGGAGGGGGCTGGGGGGAAATAAAAAAATGAATAAATAAAATAAAATGTAGGACGATAGTTGGGCGGGTTGGATTGGGGCAGAGGGGAGATAGAGTAAAAAGACATAAATAGGTGGGAGAACAGAAAAATGGAACGAAAACTTAACTCTAACAATTAACTTCAACAATGTGAAGGGAAATTGTAACACTAATACACAAACCGCATAAAGTTTAAGTAATGCATTAACAGGACTGTGAACTAATGATTCTGAAATTTTAACTAATAAAGATTGATCTGATGTAACTTTTTGGAAATGAGTTTCAGAATACTTTTCTTGAGTAAACATTTTTGGTAAAAAGGAACGTAGCATTTTGCAGTAGAATAAGCAGTGAAACAGTGTGAACTGTTCGCCGCAAATACACTTGACATTTTTACAATATTTTGTTTTCAACGCGTTTAGCTGAATACGAAAACGAACAGCAACAATCGATCTCAAATGATACATGGAAGAATACTGCAATTTTTTAC
>JAPXFY010000017.1:80202514-80210014 GCA_030674185.1 Monoplex corrugatus
ACAGATGTAGAAAGTGCAAGACAACAAGGGGAAGAAGAAATTACATGGTCTGAAGAATTAGCAAGTTTATTTGTACACGAGCTTGATAGTTCTGAGTTCAACAATTGTCTACAGACAGCTTTCGGTTTGTTAGATTATAATGTGAATGACAATTCGGAGCAGTTTACTAAGGCTTTATGCGGGGCAGCTGCGTGTATGGTACGAACAGTGAGATAAGGACAAAAGAAACAGAATGATTGGTTTGATAAGGAATGTGAAAGAAAGAAACAAGAAGTTAAGAGGCTACTGAAAAGATTCCAGAGATGCAAAACAGAAAAAGAAAAAAGAGAAAAAAGAGAAGCATATGTCATATCACGAAAAGAGTATGTTAAACTAAGGAAAACGAAAGAAAGGGAATACGAAGATAAGAAAATAAGAACACTCAAAGATTCCATCAATGACTCCAGGACATTCTGGTCAATAATAAGATCTGTTAACAGAAAGGCCTTTGTGTACAATGAAATCTCTATTGATCAACGGTACAATCATTTCTGCAGTGTTTTCAATGATATCGGGGGAAATACTGTACAAGAGAGTAATATAGTAGAGGAAGAAAATAATTTTGAGCCACTTTTCAATGAGCCTATAACTAAAGAAGAAGTGACTGCGAGTATCAGGCATTTGAAAGCAGGAAAGAGCGCAGGACCAGATAAAATAATCAGCGAAATGTTAAAACATGCAAATGCTAATGTAATTGATTTCCTTGTCCATTTATGTAACAAGCTTTTTGATAATGGAATTTTTCCGTCAGAATGGGCAAAGTCCATAATAATCCCAATTCATAAAAAAGGAGATGTGAATAATCCAGATAATTATAGAGGAGTCGCCCTGACAAGTATAGTGAGTAAAATTTACACATATATTTTGAATAAGAGATTAACAAAGTGGGCAGAAAAAGAAGAGAAAATAGTTGAAGAACAAGCTGGATTTAGAGCAAAATACAGTACAATTGATCATATTTTCACTCTTTACTCCCTTGTGCAGAAACATTTACTTTCAAATAAGAAACTTTATGTTGCATTTGTGGATTTTAGGAAGGCATTCGATTCTGTGAATCGTAATAATCTTTGGAATGTATTACGTAAAAGTGGTGTGAATGGAAAATTATATATGGCCCAAAGAGGAGTTTACAACTCAGTGCTTGCATGCGTGCGTGAGAAGTGTGTATATTCAGATTATTTCGAATGCCCTAAAGGAGTGAAACAGGGGTGTCAATTGAGTCCTCAATTGTTTTCATTTTTCATTAATGAATTAGCAGTGGAACTGTCAAGAAAAGGCAGGTATGGAATTCAAATTATCCCTGGGGCTATTGAGATATTCCTATTGCTGTTTGCAGACGATGTTATTCTTCTCTCTGGTACAGTCAAAGGCTTACAAAACCAGTTAAATGTCTTAAAGGAAGAATCAGATCGACTAGCTTTAACAGTTAACGTGGATAAAACTAATATTATGATTTTCAGGAAGGGTGGACATTTATCAAAACACGAAAAATGGTTCTATGAAATTAATGAGGTTAAGGTTGTTAATTCTTATAAATACTTAGGAATGATATTTTCGACAAAATTAAGTTTAAATTATGCATGGGAAGAATCTTGTAATAAAGGGAAAAGGGGTGTTATTGAAATTCTAAAATCTTTACGGAAGCTCAATTCTATTGATTGCAATTTATATTGGAAAATGTTTGATACACAGATAGAACCTTTACTTACATATGTAGCTGAAGTATGGGGTCTTACTGTAAATTCACATATTGAAAAAGTGCATACATATGCTATAAAACGTTTTTGGCTGTACCAATTCACTCTTCTAATACTGTTTTATATGGAGAAACTGGAAGATATCCTTTATACATTAGAACTTTTGTGAAGGGTATTAAATACTGGTTGAAATTGTTAAGGCTTCCACAATCTCGGTTATGTAAACAGGCATATGAAATGATGGTTACTCAAATGGAAATAGGAAAACAGAACTGGGCCTATCAGGTAAAAAAGGCTTTATCAGAACTTGGGTTTGTAATCGTGTGGTTATCCCAGGGAGTAGGAAATGAGTGTCAGTTTATTAATGAATTTAAAGACAGGCTTATTTGTTCGTTTAAACAAAATTGGCACTCAGATATGGAAAACAGAAAAATATAGTTGGTTCTTCTCATTTAAAGATGTTTTTCAAACCGAAAAATATCAGTGTTGTTACGGATAAATGGCAAAGAACTAATTACGCAAGATTTAGATTAAGAACATTTGGTTTCAATGCAAATAAAAATTGATTTCAACCTGGGACGTCCACAGTATATCCTTGCTCCTTATGTGGAAACAATGTCGATAATGAAAAACAGTTTTTATTCCAATCCCAAATTTTTGACACAATACGCGGTAAATGCAAAGTTTTTGAACTCGACATGGCCAAAAGACAAGATGTTGTATCTATTTTGTCGTCTGATGACGAAGTCATAATCAAATCAGTGGCATTATACATTGCGGAAGCACAAAAAGGTTTTTCAGGCTGCCAACAAAACTGTCAATGCTATAGTTGACTCTGCTAAGTCTGCCTTTTACAATGCGAAAATCATTGCATGTTCTACATCAAAACAGCTATATTCCGTTACTAATACTCTCCTTGGCAAATCAGATAAATCTCCTCTCCCATCATGCTTTCCCCCTGCCCGTCTAGCACAACATTTTTCAGATTTTTTCATTGATAAAATTAGGTCCATCCGTTCCAGTCTTGACTCCCAGCCCATCTCTCAACCTCCTATTCCCGACCCTCTGTTTCAAGGCACACCACTTATTTCTTTTCAGCCTGCTTCTGAAACTACTATCCGCAATGTAATCCGCCATTCTGACATCAAGACCTGTGAGCTTGATCCTCTTCCAGCATCTATCTTAACACACTGCCTAGATACTTTGCTCCCTCACTTCACAACTGTCATCAACAATTCCCTGTCATCTGGTATCTTTCCCACTTCCTTCAAATCTGCCCTGGTCAGACCTCTTTTAAAGAAACCTAGTCTTGACCCCAATAACCTCAAAAACTATCGACCTGTTTCCAACCTACCTTTCTTATCCAAAGTCCTTGAAAAAATTGTTCTCGCACAGATCTCTGATCATATCACCGCCAACAACCTCTCTTACCCTTATCAGTCGGCTTATCGCACTGGACACAGCCCTGAAACTGCTCTTGTAAAAATTGCAAATGATATTCTGACTGCTCTTGATCAAAATCAAATCTCTCTTCTATCTCTCCTTGATCTCTCGGCTGCATTCGACACCATCGACCATTCTATCATGCTCACACGTCTCCATAAAGTGTTCGGTATCTCTGACATCGCTCTGTCTTGGTTCCAGTCCTACCTCTCCAATCGCACTCAAACAGTCTCTGTCTGTTGTTCATCCTCTGCACCCGCTACCCTCCAGTTTGGTGTGCCCCAAGGCTCTGTTTTAGGTCCCATCCTATTTGTGCTGTACACACAACCCCTCTCTGAAATTATGCGACTTCACTCTATGTCCCATCATAGCTTTTCTGATGACAACCAACTCTATACTTCTGGTTCCCTCCCACAACTGCCCTCTATAATCAGACAAACCCAAGGCTGCATTTCTGATGTTCACTCCTGGATGACTGTAAACAAACTTCAACTCAACCCCATTAAAACTGAACTTAGCCTTATCTCTCCCACCACATTGGCGAAGTGTTCTTCCCTTCCTCTGTCTGTCTCTCTGCTTGGATCTGACATTCCACTATCTTCCACTGTCCGCAATCTTGGAGTCACTCTTGATAACACCCTGTCCTTTGAAAAACACGTCCAGAATGTTTGCAGATTATGCTATCTTGAGATACGCAGAATTTCTTCTATTCGCAATATCCTCTCTGTCGAAGCCACCAAAACTCTCCTCTGTGCCTTTGTTCTCTCTCGTCTCGACTACTGCAACTCCCTCCTCTCGGGCTGTCCTTTCTCTCTCATTCAAAAGCTTCAAAAAGTTCAAAACAATGCTGCTAGGCTCATCTTCAGAAAATCTCGTTCCTCTCATGTCACTCCTCTTCTCAAATCTCTTCACTGGTTACCTGTTGAAAAGAGAATTCGCTACAAGATTGCTTTGTTATGTTTTAAGTCTCTCAACGGTCTTGCACCCCCTTACATCTCTGACCTCCTCCATCTGTACACCCCCTCTCGTCAACTTCGTTCCTCGGCTGATACTCGTACCTTCCGCATACCATCCTGTCGCACTAAAACCTATGGTCAATGCTCCTTTTCCTATCAGGCCCCTGTAATCTGGAATCAGCTCCCTGTCTCTGTTCGCCACTCTGCAACTCTCACTTCTTTCAAGTCCTCTCTGAAAACCCATCTCTTCCAGTCCCTCTCATGATACTTATAAAGACTCTACCACCTAACTTCCCCAAATCCCCCCTTGTTGTCTTTTGAGCCTTGAATGTCGGCTGGTGTGTGTGTGCGTGTGTGTGTGCGTGCGTGTGTGTGTGTGTGTGTGTGTGTGTGTGTGTGTGTGTGTGTGTGTGTGTGTGTGTGTGTGTTTGGTTGTGTCTGCGTGATACCTGTAAGCGCTTAGGGCTCTTGTTTTCATCAGATTAGGCGCTATATAAATGCTCTTTATTATTATTATTATTATTATTATTATTAAAAAGTAAGACATAAACACCTAGAAGCCCGACAATAGTGCTCTGGGAGACAATATCATACTGGGATTAATTTAAACTCTTTTGACTGACGTGGGCTATATTATGTTAACTCCAAAAGAAGCCGCTTTATTAAGGACTCTGTTTTGTAAAGAGCTGTTTTCATTTGCTTTATTTTGCTTTGTTTGCCGATAATTTAAGAGTAGCTAACAACATGAAAATAATGGTATATTTGTAGAATATGTTAGAAGTGGATATTGAAAGGGTCTATAGACACTTAAGAGTCTACTATACATGTTAACAAAAAAAAACAACCGAAAACAAATAAATAAAAGGTATAGTTATGTCCCTTGTTAACAGAGTATTATGGGGCAGTTATGTGAAGATTATATCATTACCACTAAATGTAAGGTTTGGGTGGTCGAGCCCAGATGTATCATCATAATACAGTTTTGATGTGTGTGTGTGTGTGTGTGTGTGTGTGTGTGTGTGTGTGTGTGTGTGTGTGTGTGTGTGTGTGTGTGTGTGTGTGTGTGTGTGTGTGCGTGCGTGCGCCCGAGCGCGCGCCCGCGTGTGAATGTGTATGGGTGCGTGTGTGTGTGTGTGTGGGTGTGGGTGTGTGAAAAAGATTTTGGTTTGCCTAAACCTAGGCAAATTATAGGCCTGAATGTAGGAACACTGTTCTGATATTTTGTTTGTTTGCATCACGTAATACTGATAAAATGGATGTTTGTTCATTGTACATAATCTGAATATGTTCGACTGTTTAAAGAATGGATGCTCTATACTTTTTTGATTATGCGTGCAGAATTTGCGCACATACAAAGAGTGGATTATTTGTCGCACTACTGGAAATTGTTATCCCCCTTGTCAAAAGACCTTTTCGGGTAATGACAATAAACTGTTTCAGTTTCTCTCTCTCTTTCTTCCTTGCAGCCAAATCCTTTCTCTCTCTTGTCTCTCTGTCTCTGTCAGTCTGTCTCTGTTAGTCTGTCTCTGTCTCTGCCTCTCTCTCTCTCTCTCTCTCGTTCTCTCTCTCTCGCTCCTCTCTCTCTCTTCCCCGCTGCCACATCTTCTCTCTCTCTGTCTCTATCTCTGTCTGTGTCTCTGTCTCTGCCTCTGTCTCTCTATCTCTGTCTCTGTCTCTCTGTCTCTATCTTTGTCTCTCTGTCTGTGTTTCGCTATCTCTCCGTCTGTCTCTGTCTCTCTCTCTCTCTGTGTCTCTCTATCTCTGTCTCTGTCTCTCTGTCTCTCTATCTCTGTCTCTCTGTCTCTCTCTCTGTCTTCTGTCTGTCCTCTCTCTCTCTCTCTCTCTCTCTCTCTCTGTTTCTGCTTTGCTCCTTTGCTTTATGTCATTTCTTCCCATCATTTTCTGCCTTGCTGGTCTATTCACCTGTATGTGTTCTATAAAGTCTTACACTAGAGCCCTTAAAGCGATGGCAGAGGCAGCAGAAAGGAGCTCAAGCTGGATCTGGGCAAGGAGGAACCAAAAAAGTGAACTTCATAAGGATTAAATTCCCTACAGATGATGTGTGCCCCGTTAGCACATTGGTAAAACCGCGTACCGCAGTTCTGAAGCGCAGAATCGCCCAGGTTCGATCCCCGGCGTGGGGAAAAAAAAAAAAAAAAAAAAATAGACAACAGCAGAAGGGCATCCAGGAGTCATGACCTGGATGTGGCCCGGCCCCCCGAGAGTGTAAGGAATTCAGGGCCGAAACACTTGTCTAAAGGGGGTTACTTCTCTGAAGACCTTCTGTTGTCTAGCTCTCCCTAGAGTTTCTTTCTACCTGCACATGGTCAGTCCATTGACTTCCGGGAATAGTTCGGAGGACATTCGGGAAAGACCGAAGGACACTGGGAAAGACTAGATCTGCGGGCTTTGTGGGTTGGCTTCCCACCTTGCCTTTGATAACATGCCACGAGTTTTCCAAATGAAAGATGCTCCCAGGATTCACCGAAAGGGGGAGAGAATGATGAATCCATCGGCACTGACTCCATCACGACTGGAAACGCACAACGGACCATGATCAATGACCAGTTGGAATTTCCGTGTGCGTGTGGAAGGAGATTCACCACCAAACGCGGCATGAAGATCCACAGGACAAAAATGGGCTGTTTGAAGACACATACGAACCAGCAGCAGCGCACTGCGATAGCAGGTGAGACGTTGGATGACCAAGGCCAGGAATTAAACCATAGTGCCAAGGACATCCACGCTGACGGTTCTGATGCGGATTTTGCACAAGCTCTTAACGCCAAACGTGGAAAACTCAATTTGCCGCCTGCCGGTGCAAAAGAACAATGGGAGAAATTAGATGAGGAACTTGTCCTTAAGCTGAATGCGCTAATAGGGAACAGTACGCTGGAACACAAACTTGACACATACGGAGACATCATATACTCTATCTGCAGGGACACTTATGGAGTGAAGCAGCCAAAGACAAAAACGCCTCCCCAGAAATCCAGAAGACAGCAGCAGATGGAGAGCATCCGGAGGGAGAAAAGGAAGCTTAAAAAGCGAATGAAAACTGCCTCAGAATTCGAGAAGCAAGGGCTCCTGGAACTCTGGAAAGATCTGAAGGCCAAACACAATGCTCTCAGCAAAGTGGAATCAGCAAGGCGAAGAAAGAGCAAAAAGAAGAAGACTCAAGATCGTTTCTTCAAAGATCCCTTTGACTTTGCAAGAAAGCTGTTTGAACAACCCAAATCAGGGACTCTCACAGTGGGCAAGGAAACCCTAGAGCAGCATCTCAGGGAAACATATTCCGATTCTCAGCGCGAGGCACCACTTGAAATCCAAAATCTGGTTTGGCCTGCAGCGCCAGAAGGAAAATT
>JAPXFY010000017.1:80220014-80225014 GCA_030674185.1 Monoplex corrugatus
CAAAACAGCATTCAAGAAGATGAAAAGCATTCTTACCAACAAATGCCTGTCGATTAACATCAGGAAGAGAGTTCTTGAATGTTATATAGAACTGATAATGTTATACGGTTGTGAGGCGTGGACAGTCAACAAGCAAAGCCAGAACAAGATTGAGGCAGCCGAAACATGGTTTTTAAGAAGAATGTTGAGAGTTCCATGTACAGCAAAGAAAACAAACGAGACAGTTTTGATGGAGGCAGACACAAGAATATCATTGATAAAGAAGATTAAGAAAAGACAAGCAACATCTATAGGCCATTTTATGAGAAAAGGGGAATTGGAGCACCTGATCACAACAGGAAAGCTGGAGGGAAAGAGAACACCAGGTAGACACAGAGAGAAAATATTAGACGGACTTGCAGGGTGGCTGAGGACAGAGAGGGTGGACGATGTACTTGCAGCGACAAGGGACAGATACATATGGAGGGTCATGATCGCTAACGCCATGCGGCAGGGCACTTGATGATGATGAAGTCTATGCATGTATGTGTATATAGATACATTTCTAACCTAAGAAAGTGGGTTTGCCTGTATAATTTTGTCAGGGGAAATTCAAGTCTTCTTCTTGTCATGTCGAGTCGAGTTGACGCCTCTGGAGCAGCGTCGGCTGTGGCTGGTAAGGCCGATGTGGGAAAGACAGTCTCTCGCACAATGGATGCATGTATGGTTGCTGGCCATGGGACTGCCTTCACAGGAGCTCGCTTTCCTCCTGTCTCTCTTTTCCTCAGCTAAGGTCCGGATACAGGAAAGCTGGAGGGAAAGAGAACATCTGGTAGACACAGTGAGAAAATATTGGACGGACTTGCAGGGTGGCTGAGGACAGAGCAGGTGGAAGATGTACTTGCAGAGACAAGGGATAGATACATATGGAGGGCCATGATCGCCAACGCCATGCGGCAGGGCACTTGATGATGATGAAGGTCTGCATCTTCTTTTCCCCCGACCTGAGTTGTTTCTGGAGCACGCTGCGCCATCTGTTGCGGTCGGCTGCTGTGTATTCCCAGCCCTCTGTGTTGATGTCCAGAGCTTTCATATCGCGCTTGCAGACGTCTTGGTATCGTAGCTGGAGTCGGCCAACAGATCTCTTGCCGGAGACTAGTTCACCGTAAAGGATATTCTTTGGGATACGTCCATCTTCCGTCCGGCGCACATGGCCAATCCAGCGCAGCCTGTGTTGTTAAATAACAACTCGACACATGAATTGGGGGGTGGGAGGAGGATCCAGGAGGGCTGACAAGTTGACTACAAACATCTTCACAATCCTTGTCAACAGCGTCTGTCTCACTACTGTTGTGTATTGAGGAAAACACTGAAAACAAACCTGCCAAATTTATGCCATTTCATCAAATCTAAAGTCTGGAAATTCTGTGCTAGAAGTTTCCTCTTTTCTGTCACTCTCTTTGTTTCCACTTTGTTCCTTTCTGTCATGTCTTCCTATCATTTTCTGCCCTTGCTGGTCCATTCACCTGTGTGTGTTCGATAAAGTCTTACGTACTTTCTCTTAGGATTGATAATTGCGTATATGCATTAAGCGCATTTTTTTGGCTCTAGGGAGTGAGATATGCGGAAGCAATTTTAGGTAATTTATGTCCGTTTATATATGTTTTGGTGACCTTGGGTATGCTTAAATTTGTATTCAGGTGTGTTTTTAAATCCCCTGTGCGATAGATTGGACGGGGTGGTCGACGCCGGGGCATGTCCTTAGATTATGTGCGCGAATGCATTGATATGTGTACTTAATTTTCTTCTTTTTTTTTTCCTGTCGAAGTTTTGTACGTTTTGAAGCGGTTATAGCTCTGATATGGCTCTACGCAGTCGGCTGGGCTTTGAACAAAAATAACAATAATAATCGCACTCGGACGAGTCCATACACGCTCCATCCAAATCTGCCAGCATTTATCTGGCAGACTCACTGACCTTCCGCAAAACCTCATGTGCTGGCAAGGTTTTGACATGGGGACAGGGTGGGAAAAGGGACCTATCAAACACTAAGCTGACACCACCAGAATGATGGAAACATTAAGAAGGAGAAGGGACCTATCAACTAAGCTGACACCACCAGAATGATGGAAACATTAAGAAGGAGAAGGGACCTATCAAACTAAGCTGACACCACCAGAATGATGGAAACATTAAGATGGAGAAGGGACCTATCAAACACTAACCTGACACCACCAGAATGATGGAAATATCAAGATGGAGAAGGGACCTATCAAACAGTAAGCTGACATCACCAGAATGATGGAAACATTAAGATGAGAAGGGACCTATCAACACAAGCTGACACCACCAGAATGATGGAAACATTAAGATGGAGAAGGGACCTATCAAACACTAAGCTGACACCACCAGAATGATGGAAACATTAAGATGAAGAAGGGACCTATCAACACTAAGCTGACACCACCAGAATGATGGAAACATTAAGATGAGAAGGGACCTATCAAACACTAAGCTGACACCACCAGAATGATGGAAACATTAAGATGAGAAGGGACCTATCAAACACTAAGCTGACACCACCAGAATGATGGAAACATTAAGATGAGAAGGGACCTATCAACACTAAGCTGACACCACCAGAATGATGGAAACATTAAGATGGAGAAGGGACCTATCAAACACTAAGCTGACACCACCAGAATGATGGAAACATTAAGATGGAGAAGGACCTATCAAACACTAAGCTGACACCACCAGAACATGATGGAAACATTAAGATGGAGAAGGGACCTAGTCAAACGTAAGCTGCACCGAGCCATCATTAACCCTTTGACTCCCGCAATCCGTCCCTCAGCGTCCTTTTGAAAACCATGCTAGCAAAGCAAAAAATTAACCCTTTGACTCCCTCACCCTTTCCAGGAAGCTGGTGGATAGGGTGAGGGAGTCAAAGGGTTAAGGTTTTGCAGTTGGCGGATAGGGTGGGGAGCGAAAAGGTGAAGATGGACAGCAACAGGCCAGTTGTTCATATTGTGGGCTGGGATTGAACTCGAGGTATTCAATACAAAGTGTGCACGTAAGTCAGAACACAAAATCCTTGTATTTATGCTTTGCTCATTATTCCGTCATTCAAGAAGATGACAAGCATTCTTACCAACAAATGCCTATCAATTAACATCAGAAAGAGAGTTCTTGAATGTTATATAGAACCAATACTGTTGTACGGATGCGAGGCGTGGACAGTCAACAAGCAAAGCCAGAACAAGATTGAGGCAGCCGAGATGTGGTTTCTAAGAAGGATGTTGAGAGTTCCATGGACAGCAAAGAAAACAAACGAGACAGTCTTGATGGAGGCAGACACAAGTAGATCACTCATAAGGAAGATTAGGAAAAGACAGGCAACATTTATAGGCCATTTTATGAGGAAGGGGGATTTGGAGCACCTAGTCACAACGGGAAAACTGGAGGGAAAGAGAGCACCAGGTAGACCCAGGGAGAGAATGCTGGACGGACTTGCAGAGTGGCTGGGGATGAGGAAGGGGGGGAGATGCTGGGGGCAACGAGAGATAGAGATGGTTGAAAGTCCATGGTCGCCAACGCCATGCGGTAGGGCACCTGATGATGATGATCATCATCATTATTCCGTGCAATTCACGAATCTGGTTATATTGTTCTTTTTCAAATGCCATGAACACTGAGGTGGGGAGTGTAACCAAGAATTCGTTGTTCAGATATATCGCTGATAAACAGCTGACACATTCGAGTTACACATGTTTAGTTAACCCTTTGACTCCCGCACACTGTCCACCAGCATCCAGCATCACCAACCATGCTAGCAAAGAAAAAACTTAATCCTTTGACTCCATCACCCTATCCACTAGCCTCCGGCAGAAAGCTGTTGAATAGGGTGAGGATGTCAAAGATTTAGGTTTTTGCAGTTGGTGGATAGGCTGCGGGAATCAAAGGGTTAACAAGAAACACCACGAGGGTGTGGATGGGACCCAGAGCACCAATGCCTCGCCACTCTCCAGACAATCACCTCCCAAGCTCCTGACGCCAGTCGACAGTCATTTCATCAAGCAAAGGGGGGCTGTCCATGTGCTGCATGATCCATTGGGACCCAGTCATCAGTTACCTTAATTTCAAACTTAGTTTCATCCCAGTGAGGTATTGGCTTTGCAGCTGCACATATGCCTTTTTATTTTTATTTCTATTTTTTACTTTTATTTTCATTTTTATTTTAAATTCAATCTGTTTGAATTCTCCTTTCACAAGACAGGCCCAGCCGCGTCTGACTAAGGGTTTTTTTCTCCGGGGATTCCGGTTTTCCCTTCAGGCCCTTGCTGTTGTTAGGATGTTTTTCTTCCTATTCCAAGGTCAGACCGGATTCGTTGCACTAGGCACGATCCATTTACGTCAGCCATACCTCTTGATTAAATATTTTCCCATTCTGTCGAACATATGCCATATTTTCTCTTCTGCATTATGTATACTGGTATCCTTTACATTCCAAACACTACTCTTCGCTAGTGCGTCATAGTTCTCATTTCCGCTCTGACATCATATTTACTCAAAAACACATTATGATGTCATCTTAGTCAGTTTGTTCCTTTTCTCTCATTGAAGACAGCATCAGGGAAGTTTCAGTCTTTTTCTCAAATTTTTTGTGTCTAGTTTTTTGTTTGTTTGTAATCTTACGCTTGACAAAGACCAGTTGGCCGAAAATTTGCGCCTGTCTTGTTTTGTTGTATTAAATACGCGTTCATATTCTTCTTTCGTGTTTTTTTTTTCTGGTTCCTGTTTGCTTGAACGCGGGCAGTCACACTTGTTTTGGATTACAAACCGAATGGCAAGGTGGGGGATGACAAACCCCGGGACACAGCCACACAACGCGCACCAACCAGGTCCAGCCCAGCCTCTGGACCAAGAGAGAAAGGAAGACCCCTCTCTCGCCCCACTCTGGTCTTCATCTCTCTTTCGGGCAGCCCGCCCTGCCACCAGCTCGCATAGCTGCCAGCTCC
>JAPXFY010000017.1:80237514-80247514 GCA_030674185.1 Monoplex corrugatus
ACTGCCCACTGTCAGTGTCACTGAACCCTAACTGCCCACCGTCAGTGTCACGGAACCCTAACTGCCCACTGTCAGTGTCACTGAACCCTAACTGCCCACTGTCACTGTCACTGAACCCTAACTGCCCACCGTCAGTGTCACGGAACCCTAACTGCCCACTGTCAGTGTCCCTGGTGGTGTTCGTGTCTGTCGCGTTCCTCTTGTTGTTGTCGCAGTTTGTGACGTAGGATGTGCAGCAGTTGTTGCTGACGTTGACTTTCGCCTGCAGCCAGTCCCCCCTCACCCCTCCCTCCCCCTCCCTGTCCACCCCCCCTCCACGCTCGCTGCTCATGCTCCGCTTCCGGGGGCAGTGAGACGGGGTAGGGGTGGGGAGGGTTGACGGACGTACAGTCGGTGGCGTTTCAGAGCGGCGACCGATCATCACGACCTGACCTGACGCGGCCTTGACCTGAGGGGGGGTCCACTGCCCGGGGTCAGCCTGGGTCAGCACGTGCGTGGGCGCAGTCGGGCAGCCGGCTATGGCGGATGAGGAGTAAATGACGTGTCCCGGTGACGGTGTCTTGCCGACGTCAGTGACGAACGTCATCGGGACTGACGTCAGAGACCCGCGAATGGCTGGGTCTGCCCAGGGTGAACCTGCATGAAGAGTCCCGCTCCCCGGAGCGTGGGGTAGATGTCTGGGGTGGTGGGTGTGGGTGTGGGTGTGGCGTATCCTCCGTCACGGGGACAAGCCAGTGATCCCGCCTGATCCGACACACTGGAACATCGTGACCTTCTGACCTTCATCTCTCCAGAGGTCGTGGAACCGGCCACGTGCATGTGACCGTTGGTCAGTGCCGGCACGTGAAGACCGTTAACCAGCGACAATCTATCGGCAGGTCGCTGGGGGGAGAGTGGTGATGCCTCGGCCGAAGGCCTCACAACAGGACAGGAGGGTGAGCGTGAAGACGTCGCGCAGATGCCTGAAAACATGTCGTACCCGTCGCACGAAAGACGACTAGGTACGCTGTTATACGGTTTCCATAGCAAGACACCGGGTTGAGGACTAGCCGGGGTCACCATGACCTTGCCGCCAGGCGGCGTGTGAAGGGGGAGGTCTGCGGCGTCATGGCACACAGGTCCAACACACTGAGGGGAGCGACACCCGGGTTGTGGAGAACACCCTACCCCCTGCTGAGGGGACTTCACCTGGGACCGTACCTTGTTGCTGCAGGTTACGGATAAAGCGTTGGTGAAGGTCTGCAGACACTCGTTTTGCCTTCGTTTCTTGTCCTTGGTCTCAGTTTAGGGATTTTATGTCTTGTTGCTGAAGCACACCTTGTAGAATCAGCGTCCAGAGTCTGATGATTCGTCTCCGATAACAACCAAAATTTCTGGCTGAGATCTTTGGGGGCTTCGGAGTTGGGGACGTGGAGGGGCTGATAGACCAGGGTTTGTTTCGCTTGTGGGTCTTCTCCATGCGGCAGCGCTCTGGTTTCTCTGCTGCCTACCTGTTCGCTGCTCAGTGGTGGTCTGCTGCTCCTGTTGGTGCTGAGATCCAGGGGGGCGCTGTCTTCGGTCAGCGGGGTGTCGTGAACTGGAATCCAGGTGCCAGACGACTCAGGTTTTACGGCAGACACGCGCAGCAAGCTCGGCATGGGTCTCAGGCTGGCATCGGTAATGCTGGGCGTCTGAGGGGTCAGACCGTGGGGGGTCAGAGTGTGAGGGGTCAGAGTGTGAGAGGTCATTGTGTGAGGGGTCATTGTGTGAGAGGTCATTGTGTGAGGGGTCAGAGTGTGAGAGGTCATTGTGTGAGGGGTGAGACTGTGAGGGGTCATTGTGTGAGGGGTCAGAATGTGAGAGGTCATTGTGTGAGGGGTCAAGTGTGAGGGTCAGAGTGGAGGGTCGGAGTGTGAGGGGTCAAAGTGTGAGGGGTCGGAGTGTGAGAGGTCAAAGTGTGAGGGGTCAGAGTGTGAAAGGTCGGAGTTTGAGGGGTCGGAGCGTGAGAGGTCAAAGTGTGAGAGGTCAAAGTGTGAGAATTCAGAGTGTGAGAGGTCAGACTGTGAGAGATCGGAGTGTGAGGGGTCGGAGTGTGAAAGGTCGGAGCGTGAGAGGTCAAAGTGTGAGAGGTCAGAGTCTGAGAGGTCAGAGGTGACGTCCCGCTGATGACGCGGTCAGGAGAGGATTGTGGGACCGAAACCTGTGGCGGGGAAGCTTCACACGACTGCAAGGTCCGAGTGACGTCACCGGCCAAGGTCACAGAAGGTGAAGGTGAAGGACGAGGGGAGGGACAGGGCCATGAGGGTGTGGACTGTGGCGAGTGTCCAAACACGGGGTATTTGTTCTCAGTCAGCGCTAGCAGTCTGCTAATTTCATGGGCGGGAACCCTCACCATGGGCAGACTACTCTTCTCCTTCATTGTCCCCCCTGATAGATAACACTTGGTCTGCTCTTTTCCCCTCAGCAATGAACAGTTCTTGTACACTGAGCCCTCGGGGACCTTCAGGCCTGAAGGTTTGGATCTGGATGTTTGGAGAACGCCCCGGCTGCTTCCTGGGATAGGGAGCGCGTGAGAGCGAGAGGGGAGGGAGGAGGGCGGAGGTTTGGTGGGGGTGGGAGGCAAAAACTGTCTGGCACAGGAGGACATCTTGGGGGCCAGTCTCATCACCTCCAAGAGAAAACTCCCCTCGTGTTTCCTGGTCTGAGGCACCGACAGGGAGGCGTGTTCCGGGTGCTTGGGGTCCTGCGGTCTGTGAGGCTGAGGTGAGGATGCTGAGGAAGCCGGTGAGGGGGAACAGGCGTCCGTGGACGTCGTGCTGCAGACGGAGCTGGGGGACAAGGCCGTGGTGGAACCGGGGAGGCCTGACTGGGGTTCTGCACCAGCAGTACGATCCGAGCCCGTATGGGGAGTCGTGGATGTTGCGTGAGGTGGGCGTCCTTTTGGCTGTATTTCGCTAGTCCTTTCGTCTGCCCCTGATACAGCGGTGTCCGCCATCTCCTTCTGGCTTTGATCAGCGAGGTTTTGAACCTGGAACCTGTTGGGCAGTGGCTGGGTGGTGCTGACTGAGGCAGGCGTGGGTTTTGGAGCGATGGGTCTGAACCCGGGAACTTTACAACCGTTCTGGTGGTGGCCGTTCGCCCTGCTCAGTGCTGAGCAGATGGACATGGCATGGTGAAGGGTGAGGGTGTCATCACCACCACACCACCACCATCCCTATCTTTACCACCACCACCACCACTGGAGAACAGGTGCCTGAAGAACTGGGTCTGTCTGTGAAGGGCCAGCTCACGAGCCTTCAGCTCCTTCTCTTTCTGCTGGAGCTCCTGCTCCCTGGCCGACAGATCTGTGTTTTCACCGTGTCTTTCCCCTCGTGTTTGTTCTGTGTTTTCACCGTGTGTTTCCCCTCGTGTTTGTTCTGTGTTTTCACCGTGTCTTTCCCCTCGTGTTTGTTCTGTGATTTCACCGTTTGTTTCCCCTCGTGTTTGTTCTCTGTCTTTTCCCACTGTCTGTTCCCTGTCTTTGTGTCGTTCTGTCTCGTCCCTGTAGGCTAAAAGTGTCTGAAGGAGGGTGTTACCGGACCTCTGATTGTTCGTGTTGGCCGCCGGCTGTGGAAGGCAGGCACAGTCCGAAGGGGTGTGACCTGGGACCTCCACAGACGTGTCACCAGCAGGAAGGGACATGGACCTGTCGTGTGACCCGCGTTCCTGTCCTGTCTGTTCCTGCGACACGACACGCTCAGCACGTGACACAGAGGGCGAGACCGGGACGTTGTGCGCTGACCTTTGACCTTGCTGACGTTCTGAGCGTGGGCCAGCGTCTACAGCGTGAACGAGGCCTGACGGTGAACGTTCTTCCGGTTCTGCAGAAGGTGAAGGTCGCTGAAGTGAAGCGTGTGGAGATATCGTGGATCTCTCAGCATTCAGAGTCTGTGACAAAGTTGCCGGTTCCTGAAGCCTTGACCGGTTCAAGGCCGAGGGCTGACCAGCATTATCCGCAATACTATCGTCACCCTGAGCCTCAGGACTTAAACTCAACCCTGTACGATCATCTCTAGGTCTGTCCAACATGTGAGACACACGATGATCTTCACCACCGCTGACGCAATCAACCTCACCGTTACACGAAGAACGCAGCCCAGGGGGTCACACGTCACACTACTCTGTCCGACGATTCAGTCCAGGAGGTCGAGGTCGGTGAAGGTGATGAGGTCTCGGTGTCTCCACGCGCGGACCTCAAGTGCGCAGTCTCCTCCAAACATTTCCTGGCCTTGTTCACGATGTCCTTCACGGCTTTCTGCCTTCTGCGACCCAACCGTGCGGGCAGACCTGCCCAGGACCTGCATCGATCCACAGACGTCTTGTGCGGACTGAGCCGATCGCAGCATGCCAGGCAAAAGGACGGCAGGTTGTTCCTGTGCTTTCTCGCCTGCATGGCATGCCGCTTCTTGCTGGTGAACTTGTCTCCGTGGTTTTTACACGCTCTGACCTTGGAGCCTCGATGGCGCCCCGGGTGGTGAGGTAGGGTGGCGTTGAGAGTCAGCTTCTCCCCACAGCGGTGACACGAACGTGGCTGAGTGGTGCAGGCATCAACCAGAGGTTTGTCCTGCTCAGGTCCTCCACGGACAACGTCCGTATCGCGAGTCTTCGTTTCAGTGACGTCACTAAGGACTGGACCAGACACAGGACGACGCTTTCTGTGATGACACACACCCTGTGCTGGTTCTTCTCCGCGCGGTTCTGGAACCGTTTCCATGGTGACAGAGACGTCAGCGACCGGGTCTTGGCAGACGTCGCCGGGGGGATGTTTCTGGACACGGTGGTCCCGGAGGTCAGAGTTCAAGGTGAAGGTCTCCAGGCACTCGGGACACCGGTGACAAGGACGCTTGAGATCTGCAACCACATCAACTTTGAGAATTGAGATAAATGTGACGAGATCCTGATGGTGGTTCTGACTGATTCAGGAAGAGAGATGATTGTGAGTGATTTGATCCGTTATGGTACTTTCTTCTTTATATTTAGCGATTGCGACAGATATTTGTTTGAGATTTAATGATTACAATCACAATAATAACACTAATAACAATAATAATAATCATAATAATGATAATAACAATAATAACAACAACAATAATA
Organism: Monoplex corrugatus; assembly: GCA_030674185.1. Lineage (NCBI taxonomy): Eukaryota > Metazoa > Mollusca > Gastropoda > Littorinimorpha > Ranellidae > Monoplex > Monoplex corrugatus. The sequence continues at coordinate 80,242,627 of JAPXFY010000017.1, forward strand.
ATAATGATGATGAAGATGAGGATGCTGATAATAATCATAATCATAATATAAGGCCCCAAATCTTGATTCAAGAATCAAACCGAGGTACACCGACCCTCATAATTCACCGAAGCAATCACCAACAACGACCAAATCTCCAGGGCACAAAGCACACACAAATTGGGAGGGGGAAGACAGGAGGGGAGTAGGGCGTAGCCGTCATCCTCTCTCTCTATCTCTCTCTGTCTCTCTCTCTGTGTGTCTCTCTGTCTCTCTCTGTCTCTCTCTGTCTCTCTGTCTCTCTGTCTCTCTCTCTCTCTGTCTCTCTATCTCTCTGTCTCTCTCTGTCTCTCTCTGTCTCTCTCTCTCTCTCTGTCTCTCTCTGTCTCTCTCTCTCTGTGTCTCTCTGTGTCTCTCTCTGTCTCTCTCTCTCTGTTTCTCTCTGTCTCTCTCTCTCTCTCTGTCTCTCTCTGTCTCTCTATCTCTCTCTGTCTCTCTCTGTCTCTCTATCTCTCTCTGTCTCTCTATCTCTCTCTGTCTCTCTGTTTCTCTCTCTCTCTCTGTCTCTCTTTGTCTCTGTCTCTCTCTGTCTTGTCTCTCTCTCTCTCTCTCTCTCTATCTCTCTATCTCTCTCTGTCTCTCTCTGTCTCTCTATCTTTCTCTGTCTCTGTCTCTCTCTGTATCTCTCTCTCTCTCTGTCTCTCTCTCTCTTTCTGTCTCTCTGTCTCTCTCTGTCTCTCTATCTCTCTCTGTCTCTTTGTCTCTCTCTGTCTCTCTCTGTCTCTCCATCTCTCTGTCTCTCTGTCTCCCTCTGTCTCTCTCTGTCTCTCTATCTCTCTCTGTCTCTGTCTCTCCATCTCTCTCTGTCTCTCTATCTCTCTCTCTCTGTCTCTCTCTGTCTCTCTGTTTCTCTCTGTCTCTCTATCTCTCTCTGTCTCTCTGTCTCTCTCTGTCTCTCTCTCTCTCTCTCTCTCTCTCTCTCTCACACACACACACACACACACACACAATGCTGAGTTAGAGTACACTCAAGCCTTTTCGACGAATTACCCTTAACCCAAGTTGCCATCTTCTCTGTCACAAAAACACACACATATTCTCTCTTTGACTTTTTCTGTCTTTTGTCTTTTTTATCCCAAGACTTCATAAAAGCAAGAAGACCAACCGAGTCTCAACGGGAAGAATCTGGGAAACGACAACAATTTTAACAGGCTGAAGTACATAAGAAAATGATTATACGTGTGGTATGAGTCCACTATATATGTTTAAATATATATTATATACATGTGTGTTTGTATGTGTGTGTGTATGTGTGTGTGTGTGTGTGAGACAGAGAGAGACAGAGAGAGACAGAGCGACACAGAGAGAGACAGAGAGACATAGAGACAGAGAGACAGAGAGAGATAGAGAGACAGATAGAGAGAGAGAGAGAGAACAGAGAGACAGAGAGACAGAGCGACACAGAGAGAGACAGAGAGACAGAGAGAGACATAGAGACAGAGAGACAGAGATAGACAGAGAGACAGAGACAGAGAGAGAGAGAGACATAGAGACAGAGAGAAACAGAGAGACAGAGAGAGATAGAGAGACAGATAGAGAGAGAGAGACAGAGAGACAGAGCGACACAGAGAGACAGAGAGAGACAGAGAGACAGAGAGAGACAGAGAGACAAACAGAGAGACAGAGAGAGATAGAGAGACAGAGAGAGAGATATAGCGACACAGAGAGAGACATAGAGACAGAGAGACCCTGTCTGACTCCTCTTTTGATGTTTTGAAAAGAGCTTATATTGTTTTCTATTCTCATTGCAGCTGTTTGTTCCCAGTACATATTCCTGATTATTCGTAGATCTTTTCCATCGACATTGAGTCTCTCCAGTTGGTTGATCAATTTTTCATGTCGTACCCGATCGAAAGCCTTGGTATAGTCAACAAAGCATAAATACAAATCCTTATTCATCTCAATTGACCTCTCTATGATAGTTCTTAGGATGTATATGGCATTAATAGTTTCCTTTCCCCTCCACAAATCCACACTGTTCTTCTGCTATTTCTCTTTTGATTCTATTCCTTGTCCTCATCATGATTATTCTTAACAGGATTTTTGTTACATGACTCATCAAACTGATTGTGCGATGGAGTTCGCATTCTATCATAATTTACAAAAAGAAAAAGCTGTTACACAAATGACATATCACACCTAAAACAGGTGTTACACAGATACTGCCATCACGTCTAACACAGCTGTCACACAGAATCAGATTGCAAGGATGAAAACAAATGTTTTAGTCTGAGGTTATCATAGATCTCAAAACTATTATTACACAGATTAATCTTTTGACATAGGATCAGCACACTTAACCCTTTGACTCCCGCATCCTGTCCACCAACATCCTGCATCGTCAACCATGCTAGCAAAGCAAAAATTTAACCCTTTGACTCCCCCACCCTGTCTACCAACATCCTACATTGTCAACCAGGTTAGCAAAGCAAAAACTTAACCCTTTGACTCCTTCACCCTATCCACCAGCCTCTGTTGTAACTGTTGTTGTTGTTTGTTGTTGTTGTTCTTTGTTGTTTGTTGTGTTGATGTTTGCTGTTGTTGTTGTTTGTTGATGTTGTTGCTGCTGTTGTTGTTGTTGCTGTTGTTGTTGCTGTTGTTGTTGTTGTTTGTTGTTCTTTGTTGTTTGTTGTTGTTGATGTTTGCTGTTGTTGTTGTTTGTTGATGTTGTTGCTGCTGTTGTTGTTGTTGCTGTTGTTGTTGTTGTTGTTGTTGTTGTTGTTGTTGTGGTTTGTTGCTGATATTGTTGTTGATGTTGTTGTTGCTGCTGCTGTTGTTGTTGATGTTGTTGCTGTTGTTGTTGTTTGTTGATGATGTTGTTGTTGTTGTTTGTTGATGTTGTTGTTGTTGTTGTTGTTGTTTGTTGATGATGTTGTTGTTGTTGTTGTTTGTTGTTGTTGTTGTTGTTTGTTGATGTTACTGCTGCTGCTGTTGTTGTTGTTTGTTGTTTGTTGCTGATATTGTTGTTGCTGCTGTTCCTGCTGCTGTTGTTGTTGTTGTTGTTGTTGTTGTTGTTGTTGTTGTTGTTGTTGTTTTAGGTTTCAGTTTTGTCAAGATGGAATCGCCTCGTTCGGGAAGATACATACACGCTAACAGCTAAGCAAAAACAAAAAAAAACCGTCAAAGAAAGCAACGAACCTGGCTCATCAGTGGCAGAGGTCAGCAGGTCAGAGTCAGCGTCTTCATCAATGACCAGTTGCCCTGGAGACCTGTCTGGCATTTCCGCCCTCTCTTCTCCCCTCCTTCCCTCTCCCCCCTCCATGGGCCAATCGTACGTCTGGTCAGCAGTGGTGGTGGTGATGACGGCTGTGGCAGATCTTTTGACACCACCTGTCCTTACTCTTTCTGCACACGTCTGCTCTGTCTGGTCAGTGACGGCGGCTGCCGGAGGGGCAGACAAGGCAGGTTCCGACGTTTGTCCCTCCTCTGGAAGCTTCACCAGCGCGCCGGACTCTGCAGACTTTTTGGAGGTTGTGGCAGGAGCAGACGATGCTGGCTGGAACTCAGGACTCTTCTCTGGAACCCGCGTCGTGGAGTCAGACTGTGTGGACATTGTGAGGGCTGTGAAAGGAGCAGACGACACAGGCCCGGACTCTGGACCCTCTGCAGAAAGTTCCATCAAAGTTAAAGAATCGTTTGACCTCGTGGAGGTGGAGATGGGTTTCGTTGGACACGGACGAGAAGAAGGAGGAAGCGGTGTTGAAGATGAAGAGTCCACAGGCCTGGTTTGTGAAGAACTGACCGCGCCGCTTGTGACGGAGACCGCGCCACTGGACGACGATGTGATGTGGGTGTCTTCCACCTGGGAGAACAACGTCTTGTCCATACTGACGTGACTCGATGATTGATCAGAGTGAGTCAACGACCCACAAGTCAGCTGTCCCTTTGTATTACCGCACGTGCACTCGATGCTGGAAACACTCCCGTCAGCCTGGGTGCGAGAAGCATCTGAGACAGAGTTGCACGTGTTGTGATCCAATTTTTCGGAAGGTTCTGTCTTATACGGAATGTTGGCACCAACGGTGCTGGAATCTGGGGCATCAGATCCTTCTGTAGTGACCAAGATGTTAGAGGCAACGATTTTCGATCCAGGGATTTCAGATGCTTCAAGACCTGTGTGTGACTTGCTGAGGTAGGCTGGTAGTGGTGGTGATGATGATGGTGGTGGTGGTGGTGATGATGCTGGTGGTGATGATGGTGGTGACTTATCATACCTACAGCATAACGTGGAATCTTGCAGGGGGAGGAGATGTTCGAACACAGGCAGAGACACATCCAGCTCCTTGTCTTTCAGACCCCGGTAGAGACCAGTCAAGGCCTTGACACAACTAGGGCACAGCTTCACGTCCAGGGGCCGGCTGCCGGGACAAGGACTGACGGCTCTCTGTTGGTAAAACACTGGACAAGCCGGACCCTGCACACGACCACACGGCTGTCGGATCACCTCAAACCTGTCAGGCCCCCACCCCAAATCCAACCCCTGGGGGAAGTCGGATTGTCTGAACCCCGGGCAGAAACCGTACCCTGCCCTGCCGTTCAACTTCCACAACATCTGCCTGAAAGTGAGAGCGTCCAGGTCATCATCGCTGTCCTGAAGGTGAAGGTCGGTCACGTGCACTGGCGTGAAGAGAACGCTGACGTAGCACAGACCACGTGACGTGACCGTGACGGTGAGGGGGTCAAAGGTGGCGCCCAGCAGTCCCGACAGGCTGTCACGTGTCACCGTCAGAGTCATGTCACCTTGACAGGTATGTCCCACCTGTGACACACACACACACACACATCATAAACCATTCATTGTCAGTGTCATGTCACCTTGACATTGTCTGTCACATCTGTGACACACACA
>JAPXFY010000017.1:80250014-80255014 GCA_030674185.1 Monoplex corrugatus
TGTGTGTGGTGTGTGTGTGTGTGTGTGTGTGTGTGTGTGTGTGTGTGATTGTATGTGTATGTGTGTGTGAGAGAGAGAGACTCATGTGTGTGTGTGTGGCCCATGTGTGTGTGTGTGTGTGTGTGTGTGTGTGTGTGTGTGTGTGTGTAGTGTGAGTGTGTGTCTGTTGTGGTGTGTGTGTGTGTGTGTGTGTGTGTGTGTGTGTGTGTGAGAGAGAGAGACTCATGTGTCTGTGTGTGTGTGTGTGTGTGTGTGTGTGTGTGTTGTGTGTGTGTGTGTGTGTGTGTGTGTGTGTAGTGAGAGAGAGAGAGACTCGTGTGTGTGTGTGACTCGTGTGTGTGTGTGTGTGTGTGTGTGTGTGTGTGTGTGTGTGTGTGTGTGTGTGTGTGTGTGTGTGAGTGTGTGTGTGTGTCGTGTGTGTGTGTGTGGTGTGGTGTGTGTGTGTGTGTGTGTGTGTGTGTGTGTGTGTGTGTGTGTGTGGTGTGTGTGTGTGTTATGTGGTGTGTGTGTGTGTGTGTGTGTGACATGTGTTGTGTGTGTCTGTGTGTGTGTGATGTTGTGATGTGTGTGTAGGGGCTCTGTGTGTTTGTCTGTGTGTGTGTGTGTGGTGTGGTGTGTTGTGTGCTGTGTGTGTGTGTGCATGTGTGTGTGTAACTCATATGTGTGTATGTGACCCATGTGTGTGTGACCCATGGTGTGTGTGTGTGTGTGTGTCGGGGGGGGGGAGGGGGGGACGGTCGTTGCACACAACTCCTGCACTGTTCGTTATGCTGAAGTGGGTCAGAGAGATTATTATCGTGTGGTGCTTCGTCACGCTAGGGGGTTTTGTGGGGGGGGGGGGGGGGGGTTGGTGTGTGTGTGTGTGTGTGCGTGTGTGTTTATGTGTGTGTGTCGGGAGGCTGTGTGTGTGTGTGTGAGTGTCGTGTGTGTGTGTGTGTGTGTGTGCGTGCGTGTGTGTGTGTGTGCGTGTGTGTGTGTGTGTGTGTGTGTGTGTGTGTGTGTGTGTGTGTGTGTGTGTGTGTGTGTGTGTGTGTGTGTGTGTGTGTGTCTCCTGTCCATGTGTGTATATTTGTTCACCCTTAATTAAGGCGTGATTGTGCGTCAGAGTGCTCGAACACGCGCGTGCGAACTCGCTCCCTCCTCCTCCCCACAGCAGTCTCTCTCTCTCTGTGTCTCTCTCTCTGTCTCTCTCTCTCTCTCTGTCTCTCTTTCGTTCTGTCTCTCTCTCTGTCTCTCTCTCTCTGTCTCTCTTTCGCTCTGTCTCTCTCTCTCTCTCGCTCTGTCTCTATCTATCTCTCTCTGTGTCTCTCTGTCTCTCTCTCTGTGTCTCTCTCTCTGTCTCTCTGTCTCTCTGTCTCTCTCACTCACTCACTCACTCACACACACACACACACTCACTCACTCACACACACACACACACACACACACACTCACACACACCACAACACACACCCCACACACATTCTCTCTCTCTCTCTCTCTCTCACACACACACACACACACAAACACACACACACCCCACAACACACACACACACACACACATTCTCTCTCTCTCTCTCTCTCTCACACACACACACACACACACATACACCAAAACACACACACACACACATTCTCTCTCTCTCTCTCTCTCTCTCTTCTCTCTCTCTCTCACACACACACACACACACACACACACACACACACACACACACCACACACACACACACACACACACACACACACACACCATACACATACACACACACACACACACACACCACACACACACACATTGCACAGAGCCATATCAGGCTATAACCCTACAACCATTTGAAAACCTTCACAGCATCTGACTGGGAAAAAAACGGAAAAAAAAGACAAATAAATATATAAATACAGATATCATTACATGCGCGCATACAATCTATGGCTATGCCCCTGGCGTTGACCACTCCGTCCAATTTATCACCAGACGATTTCAAAAAACAAACATGAATACAAATGTAATCCAAAACAAGTGTGACTGCCCGCGTTCAAGCAAACAGGAACCAGAAAAAACACGAAAGAAGAATATGAACGCGTATTATAATAATAATAATAATAATTACAATATTTATATAGCGCAAAATCTTGATAAAATCAAATCTAAGCGCTGAAGCAGACACACACGCAGGCACGCACGCCCGCACACACACACGCACGCACACATACAGACACACACACACACACACACACACACACACCCACACACACGCATGGCTATAAATGGGGAGAAAGAATAAAAGCAATAAAAGCAAGAATAAAAGCAATGGAAAATTATAGAGAGCATAGCATACAATTATATATTATAACCATGTGATTCCCTCCGAGCGGAGACAGGCTGCAGAGGGGAGGGTTGAGTGAGGTTAGGATTTTATGCAGGAGAGAAAAGGTGAGTTTTGAGAGCGGACTTGAAGGAGACAAAAGTAGGTTGCTGACGGACTGAGAGAGGAAGTTTGTTCCAGGAGAGTGGACCAGAAACAGAGAAGGCTCGTGGACCATAGGTATTGAGCTTAGTGCGTGGAAAGCGAAGAGTCAGAGGATCAGAGGCAGAGCGGAGGGTACGTGAGGGAACATAGATCTCAAGTAGGCTTGACAGGTAATCGGGGCTGCGTTATTGAGGCTTTTGTAGCACATGGTGTCTAGTTTGTACTGTATGCGCTTTGATACAGGGAGCCAGTGAAGTTGTGCCAGGAGAGGAGATATGTGGTCAGCTTTTTTCTTTTTGAGTACAAGGCGTGCAGCATTGTTTTGAATGCGCTGTAGGATGTGAATGGTGGAGGCAGGAAGACCAGACAGGAGTGAATTGCAATAGTCAATGCGAGACATTATGAAGGAGAGAACGAGTTTTTGCAGTTGTTTCGACAGAGAGATACTTCCTGATCAGCTTTATACGATGGAGATGATAGTAGCAGGATCTGGCAGTTTGAGAAACAAAGTTGTTCATGGAGAGGGTAGAGTCAATGCAGACACCAAGGTTTTTAGCTGAATCAGAAATTGGGACTGATGTGTTACATAATGGGAGAGAAAGAGGAGGCAGCTGAGAAAGTTTCTGACGGGTGCCAATGAGGATAGCTTCTGTTTTGTCGTCATTAAGCTGAAGTCTATTGTGTGTCATCCAGTTCTTAATGTCCGAGTAACACTCAGTGGTGCGAGTCAACAGGCGCTGTATATTATCAGGTGAGTCACTGTCTTGAAGTTGGGTGTCATCAGCATAGAAGTGGTGTTTTATAGAATGGGAGTTGGTGATGGTGGACAGGGGGAGGTGTAAAGAGTGAAAAGAACAGGGCCAAGGACAGATCCTTGTGGAACACCACAGGTCAGGTATGCAGGTTGAGAGTAAGTGCCATTGATGAGAACGGTTTGTTTAATACAACAAAACAAGACAGGCGCAAATTTTCGGCCAACCGGCCTTTGTCAAGCGTAAGGTTACAAACAAACGAACACTAGACACACAAAAATTGAGAAAAAGACTGAAACTTCCCTGCTGCTGTCTTCAATGAGAGAAAAGGAACCTAAAATTACCTAAAATTAGCTAAAATTAGCTAAAATTGACACTGCACAGCACAGCGCGTTACGACAACGCTCCACCAGAACAGTTCCTTTTCTCACATTGAAGACAGCAGCAGGGAAGTTTCAGTCTTTTTCTCAATTTTTTTTTTTTTGTGTCTAGTGTTTGTTTGTTTGTAACCTTCATCATCATCATCATCAGGTGCCCTGCCGCATGGCGTTGGCGACCATGGACTTCCAACCATCTCTATCTCTCGTTGCCCCATGCATCTCCCCCACCCTCCTCATCCCCAGCCACTCTGCAAGTCCGTCCAGCATTCTCTCCCTCGGTCTACCTGGTGCTCTCTTTCCCTCCAGCTTTCCCGTTGTGACCAGGTGCTCCAAATCCCCCTTCCTCATAATATGGCCTATAAATGTTGTAACCTTACGCTTGACAAAGGCTAGTTGGCCGAAAATTTGCGCCTGTTTTGTTTTGTTTTGTTGTATTAAATACGCGTTCATATTCTTCTTTCGTGTTTTTTTCTGGTTCATGAATACAAATGTGAACATAACGAAGGACGCTAAGTGGCCTAAAATTACCTAAAATTACTCCTGCATAGGACAGTGCGTTACGACAGCACTCCACCAGAACGGTTCATAGTGAGACAAAGTACACTACAGCAGAGGCAATGTATATGGAATTTATGCAGTCTTTTCCTTTGTGTTGTTGTTGTTGTTGTTGTGTTGTTGTTGTTGTTGTTGTTGCTGTTGTTGTTGTTGTTCTTCTTCTTCTTCTTCTTCTTCTTCTTCTTGTTCTTCTTCTTTCTCTTCTTCTTCTTTGTCTTCTTCTTCTTCTTCTTTCTCTTCTTCTTCTTCTTCTTCTTCTTCTTCTTCTTCTTTGTCTTCTTCCTCTTCTTCTTTCTCTTCTTCTTCTTTGTCTTCTTCCTCTTCTCTTTCTCTTCTTCTCTTTGTCTTCTTCCTCTTCTTCTTTCTCTTCTTCTTCTTTGTCTTCTTCCTCTTCTTCTTTCTCTTCTTCTTCTTCTTCTTTCTCTTCTTCTTCTTCTTCTTTTTCTTTGTCTTCTTCTTCTTTTTCTTCTTTGTCTTCTTCTTCTTCTTCTTTCTCTTCTTCTTCTTTCTCTTCTTCTTCTTCTTTTTCTCTTCTTCTTCTTCTTTGTCTTCTTCTTCTTCTTCTTTCTCTTCTTCTTCTTCTTCTTCTTCTTCTTCTTTGTCTTCTTCTTCTTCTTCTTTGTCTTCTTTTTCTTCTTCTTCTTCTTCTTCTTCTTCTTTTTCTTCTTCTTCTTCTTCTTTGTCTTCTTCTTCTTCTTCTTTCTCTTCTTCTTCTTCTTCTTCTTCTTTGTCTTCTTCCTCTTCTTCTTTCTCTTCTTCTTCTTTGTCTTATTCCTCTTCTTCTTTCTCTTCTTCTTCTTTGTCTTCTTCCTCTTCTTCTTTCTCTTCTTCTTCTTTGTCTTCTTCCTCTTCTTCTTTCTC
>JAPXFY010000017.1:80270014-80272514 GCA_030674185.1 Monoplex corrugatus
TTTCTTCTTCTTTTTTTCACTGATGTCAGTAGATAGTTTTGTTCTTTTTTTTCACTGATGTCAGTAGATAGTTTTGTTCTTTTTTTTCACTGATGTCAGTAGATTATTTTGTTCTTTTTTTTCACTGATGTCAGCAGATAATTTCCTTCTTTTTTCACTGATGTCAGCAGGTTTTCTTCTTTTTTTCACTGATGTCAGCAGGTTTTCTTCTTTTTTTTCACTGATGTCAGCAGGTTTTCTTCTTTTTTTTCACTGATGTCAGCAGGTTTTCTTCTTTTTTTTCACTGATGTCAGCAATAGTTTTCTTCTTTTTTTTCACTGATGTCAGCAGATATTTTTCTTTTTTTTTTCACTGATGTCAGTAGATATTTTTCTTTTTTTTTCACTGATGTCAGTAGATATTTTTCTTCTTTTTTTCACTGATGTCAGCAGATAAATTTTTTTTTCATCTGATGTCAGCAGATAGTTTTCTTTTTTTTTTTCATCTGATGTCAGCAGATAGTTTTATTCTTTTTTTCCACTGACGTCAGCATTCTTCTTTTTCACTGACGTCAGCAGATGTTTCTTTTTTCACTGACGTCAGCAGATAGTTTTATTCTTTTTTTCACTGATGTCAGCAGATGGTTTTATTCTTTTTTTCATTGATGTCAGCAGATGGTTGTTTTTTTTCCAACTGACGTCAGCAGATAGTTTTCTTTTTAACTGATGTCAGCAGATCGTTTTCTTCTTTTTCAACTGACGTCAGCCGAAAGTTTTCTTTTTTCGACTGACGTCAGCAGACAGTTTTTCAACTGACGTCAGCAGATAGTTTTTAAACTGATGTCAGCAGATAGTTTTCTTTTTCTCAACTGACGTCAGCAGAGATTTTTCAACTGACGTCAGCAGATAGTTTTCTTTCTTTTTTCAACTGACGTCAGCAGATAGTTTTCTTCCTTTTTTTCAGAATAGATATCAGTAGATGTTCATATATGGTCCACTGTGTTGTTTGATGGTTTGACGCAGTTGTTCACTGGTGACATCATCAATGTGTCTGATGTGATATGATCAGTGTATCTGATGTGATATAATCAGTGTGTCTGATGTGATATGATCAGTGTGTCTGATGTGATATGATCAGTGTGTCTGATGTGATATGATCAGTGTGTCTGATGTGATATGATCAGTGTGTCTGATGTGATATGATCAGTGCGTCTGATGTGATATGATCAGTGTGTCTGATGTGATATGATCAGTGTGTCTGATGTGATATGATCAGTGTGTCTGATGTGATATGATCAGTGTGTCTGATGTGATATGATCAGTGTGTCTGATGCGTTTAGTATCTTTCAATAACATCTCATTGCCATTGTTGGGATTTGTAACTCAATATGTCATTTGTTTCAGTAGTTTTTCAATAATAATACCGTACATCGAGTCAGTGAGAAGCGGATACTATGAAGGACATTTCGTAGTTTGATACACGCACATATATGCACGCGCACACACGCACACATCCGTCTAATATCACTTATAGTGAAAAGACGTTAAATTAAAGAACGAACGAACACACGCACACACACACACACACACGCACACACACTCTCTCTCTCTCTCTCTCTCTCTCTCTCTCTCACACACACACACACACACACGCACACATGCACACACATGCACGCACACACACATACACATGCACAAACACATACACATACACACACACACACACACACACACACACACACACACACACACACACACACACACTTACATCTAATATCACTTATAGTGAAAAGACGTTAAATCAAAGAACGAACACACACACACACACACACACACACACACACACACACACACACACACACACACACACACACACACACACACACACACACACACACACACACACATCTAATATCACTTATAGTGAAAAGACGTTAAATCAAAGAACGAACGAACACACACACACACACACACACACACATGCACACAGATGCACGCACACACACATATACACATACACAGACACACACACACACACACACACACACACATCTAATATCACTTATAGTGAAAAGACGTTAAATCAAAGAACGAACGAACACTCACACACACACACACACACACACACACACACACACACACACACACACACACACACACACACACACAGACACACACACACACACACACATCTAATATCACTTAGAGTGAAAAGACGTTAAATCAAAGAACGAACGAACACACACCACACACACACACACACACACACACACACACACACACACACACACACACACACACACACACAACACACACACCACACACACACCATGGGCTTGGCTGAGGGAAGGATAGATTATGAAATTAGGCACAGATTACAGCCCCGCCATCATCATCATCATCATCATCATGTGCCCTGCCGCATGGCGAGGGCGATCATGGCCCTCCATACGAATCTATCCTTTGTCGTTGCAATAGTACACCTCCCATTCTTTCTGTTCTCAGTCACCCCGCAAAAACC
>JAPXFY010000017.1:80277514-80285014 GCA_030674185.1 Monoplex corrugatus
CAGACAGACAGACAAAGACAGACAGACAGACAAAGACAGACAGAGATAGACAGAGACAGATAGACAGACAGACACAAAGACAGACAGAGACGGACAGACAGACCGACAGACAGGCAGAGACAGACAGACAGACACAGAAAGACAGACAGACAGACACAGACAGACAAAAGACAGACAGAGCAGGACAGACAGAGACAGACAGACAAACAGACAAAGACAGACAGACAGACAGACACAGACAGACACAAAGATAGACAGACAGACAGAGACAGGCAGACAGAGACACAGACAGACAGAGCAGGACAGACAGAGACAGACAGACAAACAGACAAAGACAGACAGACAGACAGACACAGACACATAGACAGACAGACAGAGACAGGCAGACAAAGACACAGACAGACAGAGCAGGACAGACACAGACAGAGAGCAGGACAGACAGACAGAGCAGGACAGACAAAGCAGGACAGGCAGGCACAAAGACAGACAGACAGAGACACAGACAGAGACAGACAGACAGAGACAGACAGACAGTGACACAGACAGAGAGACAGACAGACACAGGACAGACAGAGACAGACAGACAGAACGCAGACAAGACAGACAGACAGAGACAGACAGACAGAGACAGACACAAAGACAGAGACAGGCGGAGACAGACAGACGGACAGACAGAGACAGACAGCAGACAGACAGAGAAAGACAGACAGACAGACCTACCTGTGTGGATGATGAAAATGTGTTAACAAGGAAAAAATTCATAAGCTGTTAACGAAATGATCTGTGTTAACCCTTTGTCCCCTGCACCCTATCCGCCAACTACACAAAGTTAACCTATTGGCTTCCTCATCTTGTCCACCAGCTTTCTGCAAGAAGCTGGTGGACAGGGTGAGGGAGTCAAAGGGTTAAGTTTTTGCTTTGCTAGTATGGTTGCCAATGCAGGATGCTGGTGGACAGGGTGCGGGAGTCAAAGGGTTAAGTTTTTGCTTTGCTAGCATGGTTGCCAATGCAGGATGTTAATGGACAGGGTGCGGGAGTCAAAGGGTTAAGTTTTTGCTTTGCTAGTATGGTTGCCAATGCAGGATGTTAATGGACAGGGTGCGGGAGTCAAAGGGTTAAGTTTTTGCTTTGTTAGTATGGTTGCCAATGCAGGATGTTAATGGACAGGGTGCGGGAGTCAAAGGGTTAAGTTTTTGCTTTGTTAGTATGGTTGCCAATGCAGGATGTTAATGGACAGGGTGCGGGAGTCAAAGGGTTAAGTTTTTGCTTTGTTAGTATGGTTGCCAATGCAGGATGTTAATGGACAGGGTGCGGGAGTCAAAGGGTTAAGTTTTTGCTTTGCTAGTATGGTTGACAATGCAGGATGCTGATGGACAGGGTGCGGGAGTCAAAGGGTTAAGTTTTTGCTTCGCTAGTATGGTTGCCAATGCAGGATGCTGGTGGACAGGGTGCGGGAGTGAAGGGGTTAATTAAACCGTGTACTTAGCCATGAAACAAGAAATACATGAGGTGAGTTTCTGGCCTTCACATATAACAAGACCCAATGGCTTTGCTGAATGAGTCCTCCACGAAACTGTTGAGACAGGGAAGATGGAGAGAAGACAGAAAAGAATAAAACTGATGGACTGACAATATTGCAGAATGGACAGAGATACCATTTGCAGAAACCCAGGCTTTGACGCGCAACCGACAGAGCTGAATGAATCTGGTAAACATTTGTTTAATGCGGCGTCCCAATGGCTCTTCGTGGAGTTAATGGAGAAGAAGGAAGAGGGGGAGAAGAAGGAGGATAAGAAGGAGGAGGTGAAGAAGGAGAAGGAAGAGGAGGAGAAGGAGGAGAAGGAGAACAAAGAGGAGGAAGAGGAGGAGAAGGAGGAGGAGGAGAAGAAGGTGAAGGAGGAGAGAGAAGAAGGAGGAGGAGGATATGGAGAGAAAAAGAAGAATAAGCAGCATAAGCAGAAGAAGAAGAAGAAGAAGAAGAAAGAGAAAGAAGAAAGAAGAAGAAAGAAGAAAGAAGAAAGAAGAAAGAAGAAGAAGAAAGAAGAAGAAGAAGAAGAAGAAGAAGAAGAAGAAGAAGAAGAAGAAGAAGAAGAAGAGAAGAAGAAGAAGAAGAAGAAGAAGAAGAAGAAGAAGAAGAAGAAGAAGAAGAAGAAGAAGAAGAAGAAGAAGAAAGAAGAAGAAGAAGAAGAAGAAGAAGAAGAAGAAGAAGAGAGAAGAAAAAGAAGAAGAAGAAAGAAAGAAAGAGAAGAAAGAAGAAAGAAAAAGAAAAGAAGAAGAAGAAGAACCAAAAGAAGAACAAAAGAAAAGAGAAGAGAGAACCAAAAGAAGAAGAAGAACGAACAACAACAGCAACGACAACAAAACAACAACAAGAACAAGAAAATAATATACACACATCAATTTTGTCTGAATACTACTAACTTGCGAACGATTTCTATGGTTTGACTATCTTGATGAACAATACTGCAAGGCTTGATTGAGTGGGGGTGGGATCGGGGGGGGGGGGGGCTACTGACGTCATATATGGCCATGATTTCTACTGGAAGAGTTTAACAGTTGGGACTTTGTTCAAAGCGGATTAAGTCACAGCCCAACACTTCCATACAAGTTCCACCAAGATCCGCTAACAGGTCATCTGGCAGCAAACCCTTTACAGTTTGCACAAAGTTCTGTGGGCTGGCAAGGTCTTGAAATAGGGAAGGGAACGATATCTATGGAACACTGACACCCCCAGAATCATTGGGAACATTAACCCTTTGACTCCCGAAACCCTGTCCGTCGGCCTCTTTACATCTCAGGAGATGATAGTCTGCACCAGGAAGCGTTGTGGTCATGACGTGCACTTTCTGCTGTGGCTGTGCAGGCCGATTGTTGAGTGGCAATCTCTGTCACATCTGCCACATACAAATTGAGTCGCTGTTGTCTGGTTTCTGGAACGTTGCTTGCGAAGAGCCCTTTTCTCATCTGCGCTTTCTGCTCTCCTCCTCTCCGCATTCACAACGCCTTGCTGAACGGCTGTCCGCCACACTGCCCTGTCTTCCGCCAGGGTCTCCCAAGAGCCTGGGTCGATCCCTGAGCTTCTAAGGTCCCTTTTGCATGTGTCTACAAAGCGTAGCTGTGGGCGTCCTGGAGTTCGCTTCCGGTTTGCCAGTTCGCCGTAGAGAACGTCTTTTGGTATGCGTCCATCCTCCATTCGACGCACATGTCCACCAACTGCAAAAACTTAACCCTTTGACTCCCTCACCCTATCCACCAGCTTCCTGTATAGGGTGAGAAAGTCAAAGGGCTGGGTTTTTGCTTTGCTAGCATGGTTGTCAATGCAGGATGCTGGTGGACAGGGTGAGGGTGTCCAAGGGTTAAGTTTTTGTTTTCCTAGCATGGTTGACCATGCAGGAATCTGGTTGATAGAATTAGGGAGTCAAAGGGTTAAATGTTTGCTTTGCTAGCATGGTTGACAATGCAGGATGCTAGTGGACAGGGTGAGGGAGTCCAAGGGTTAAGATTTTGTTTAACTAGCATGGTTGACAATGCAGGATGCTGGTGGACAGGGTGCGGGAGCGAAAGAGTTAACATGGGCAGGGAAGAAACCAATTTTAGTGCTGTGAGGTGGGATTAACCTTTTGACTCCCTCACCCTGTCCACCAGCTTCCCGCACTGACAACCATACTAGCAAAGCAAAAACTTAACCCTCTGACTCCCTCACCCTGTCCAGCAGCTTCCTGCATTGTCAACCATGCTAGCAAAGCAAACATTTAACCCTTTGACTCCCTAATTCTATCAACCAGATTCCTGCATAGACTTCAGCTTAATGACGACAAAACAGAAGCTATCCTCATTGGCACCCGTCAGAAACTTTCTCAGCTGCCTCCTCTTTCTCTCCCATTATGTAACACATCAGTCCCAATTTCTGATTCAGCTAAAAACCTTGGTGTCTGCATTGACTCTACCCTCTCCATGAACAACTTTGTTTCTCAAACTGCCAGATCCTGCTACTATCATCTCCATCGTATAAGGCTGATCAGGAAGTATCTCTCTGTCGAAACAACTGCAAAACTCGTTCTCTCCTTCATAATGTCTCGCATTGACTATTGCAATTCACTCCTGTCTGGTCTTCCTGCCTCCACCATTCACATCCTACAGCGCATTCAAAACAATGCTGTACGCCTTGTACTCAAAAAGAAAAAAGCTGACCACATATCTCCTCTCCTGGCACAACTTCACTGGCTCCCTGTATCAAAGCGCATACAGTACAAACTAGACACCATGTGCTACAAAAGCCTCAATAACGCAGCCCCCGATTACCTGTCAAGCTTACTTGAGATCTATGTTCCCTCACGTACCCTCCGCTCTGCCTCCGATCCTCTGACTTTTCGCTTTCCACGCACTAAGCTCAATACCTATGGTCCACGAGCCTTCTCTGTTTCTGGTCCACTCTCCTGGAACAAACTTCCTCTCTCAGTCCGTCAGCAACCTACTTTTGTCTCCTTCAAGTCCGCTCTCAAAACTCACCTTTTCTCCTCCGCATAAAATCCTAACCCCCCTCTGCAGCCTGTCTCCGCTCGGAGGGAATCACATGGTTATAATATATAATTGTATATGCTATGCTCTCTATAATTTTCCATTGCTTTTATTCTTGCTTTTATTGCTTTTATTCTTTCTCCCCATTTATAGCCATGCGTGTGTGTGTGTGTGTATGTGTGTGTGTGTGTGTGTGTGTGTGTGCGTGCGTGTGTGTGCGTGTGTGCGTGCGTGCGTGCTTGCGTGTGTGTCTGCTTCAGCGCTTAGATTTGATTTTTTATCAAGATTTTTGCGCTATATAAATAAAAAAAAAATTGTAATTATTGTCATTATCATTATTATTATTATTATTATTATCATTATTATTGTTGTTGTTGTCATTATTATTATCATTATCATTACTATTACTGTTGTTGTTGTTGTCATTATTATTATTATTATTATCATTATTATTATTAATTGTCAAGATTTGGCGCCGAATAAATACTGTAATTATTATTATCATCATTATTATTGTTATTATCATTATCATTATTATTATTATTGTTGTTGTTGTTGTCATTATTATTATTATTATTATTAATTGTCAAGATTTGGCGCCGAATATATACTGTACTTATTATTGTGATCCCCTGGTGACCTCATTTTCGTTTTCCTCTGTCACTTTCGCACCTGGGATAAATTCAAGTTGGGATCTTTGGGGTCACCAGCTAGCCGTTCGGTTTGTAAACAAGGTAACTGATGACTGGGTCCGAACGTGTATGCAGCGCACGAATAGCCTTCCTCTCTTCTCCCCCACCTCTTTATCATCATCGTGTGCTCTGCTACATGGCGATCGTGATCATGGCCCTCCATACGAATCTATCTTTTGTCGTTGCAAGTACATCTCCCACCCTCTCTGTCTTCATCCACTTCGCAAGTCCGTCCAACATTTTCTCCCTGGGTCTGCCTGGTGTTCTCTTTCCCTCCAGCTTTCCTGTTGTGACTAGATGCTCTAAAATTTCTCTTGCCTCATAAAATGTCCTATAAATGTTGCTTGTCTTTTCCTAATCTTCTTCATTAATGTTCTTCTTGTGTCTGCCTCCTTCAAGACTCTTTTTTCCTTTTTTTTTTTTTTTTTTTTTTTTTTTTTTGCTGTTTATGGAACTCAACATTTTTCATAGAAACCACATTTCAGAGCTGCCTCAATCTTGTTCTGACTTGGCGTGTCCTCCCTCTCCCCTTGCTCGGTGAAACAGCCACCGTTTGGAGTTGGGAGCTTGGGAAGTGATTGTACGGAGAGTGGTGAGGCATTGATGCGCTGGGTCCCATCCAGCACCCTGGGGGTGTTTCTAGTTCACTTCAAGTTGGGGGACTGTGTGTCAGTGGTTTATGGAGGCTGATGATGGATGGCCGTGCTGGTGGTCTCCTTATGTTGGGGGTGGGGGGTCTGTCACACGTTTTCCCTCCGCCAGTTTCAGTTTCAGTTTCTCAACATCATGACGTCTCCGCGCTCGGAAGGAATTCCATATGCACTAATGTCACAGGTGCCATGTGTATGGTGATGATGGCACATGCCTTAAAGCCTGCACATAAACCCGTGAGCAGGCTAGGTCCTAAGGTCCTACCTAGCCTATGTTTCACCTAGCCTATGTTTCACCTAGCCTATGTTTTACCTAGCCTATGTTTTACCTAGCCTATGTTTCACCTAGCCTATGTTTAACCTAGCCTATGTTTTACCTAGCCTATGTTTTACCTAGCCTATGTTTTACCTAGCCTATGTTTCACCTAGCCTATGTTTAACCTAGCCTATGTTTCACCTAGCCTATGTTCACCTAGCCTATGTTTCACCTAGCCTATGTTTCACCTAGCCTATGTTTCACCTAGCCTATGTTTCACCTAGCCTATGTTTCACCTAGCCTATGTTTCACCTAGCCTATGTTCACCCAGTCTATGTTTTACCTAGCCTATGTTTCACCTAGCCTATGTTTCACCTAGCCTATGTTTCACCTAGCCTATGTTTCACCTAGCCTATGTTTCACCTAGCCTATGTTTCACCTAGCCTATGTTTCACCTAGCCTATGTTTCACCTAGCCTATGTTTCACCTAGCCTATGTTTCACCTAGCCTATGTTTCACCTAGCCTATGTTTTACATAGCCTATGTTTTACCTAGCCTATGTTTCACCTAGCCTATGTTTCACCTAGCCTATGTTTCACCTAGCCTATGTTTCACCTAGCCTATGTTTCACCTAGCCTATGTTTCACCTAGCCTATGTTTCACCTAGCCTATGTTTTACATAGCCTATGTTTTACCTAGCCTATGTTTCACCTAGCCTATGTTTCACCTAGCCTATGTTTCACCTAGCCTATGTTTCACCTAGCCTATGTTTTACCTAGCCTATGTTTTACCCAGCCTATGTTTTACCTAGCCTATGTTTTACCTAGCCTATGTTTTACCTAGCCTATGTTTCACCTAGCCTATGTTTAACCTAGCCTATGTTTCACCTAGCCTATGTTTCACCTAGCCTATGTTTCACCTAGCCTATGTTCACCCAGTCTATGTTTTACCTAGCCTATGTTTCACCTAGCCTATGTTTTACCTAGCCTATGTTTCACCTAGCCTATGTTTCATCTAGCCTATGTTCACCCAGTCTATGTTTTACCTAGCCTATGTTTCACCTAGCCTATGTTTCACCTAGCCTATGTTTCACCTAGCCTATGTTTCACCTAGCCTATGTTTTACCTAGCCTATGTTTTACCTAGCCTATGTTTTACCTAGCCTATGTTTCACCTAGCCTATGTTTTACCTAGCCTATGTTTCACCTAGCCTATGTTTTACCTAGCCTATGTTTTACCTAGCCTATGTTTTACCTAGCCTATGTTTCACCTAGCCTATGTTTTACCTAGCCTATGTTTCACCTAGCCTATGTTTTACCTAGCCTATGTTTTACGCCTGTGAGTGATTACTGTCCTCAGTGGGTTCTTGAATGTTATACAGAACC
>JAPXFY010000017.1:80297514-80300014 GCA_030674185.1 Monoplex corrugatus
GATTTATCAAGTCCTATGTAGAAAGATTTTTCAATTTTGAGAGCAGGTATTAAAAACGCTGAGCCTGCTTTTCTTTCTATTACTGACCCATCAGTGTAAATTTTCAAATGATCAGAATATACGTCGTTTATATGACATTTAACCTGACTTGCCAGTAAGTTTATATTGTCTCCTTTTTTTAAATTAGTGTGGTGTACGTCAAATCGTGCTCTTTGGAGTTCCCAACTGGGTACTGGCGAAAAGGAAGGTCGTATAGATACAGGATCTACGTCTAGATCAATTCCTGAGCCTTTCATGACGTCAGATGTGTATGTTGCAAGTGTGACCTGTGAAGATATTGATTTAGCTCGTTTTGGAAAGTCGGTATCTGATCTCAGTTTAATTTCTGTTTCTGAGATGTTTTCTACGGTAGTGTTTCTTAACAAAAATTTAGTAGAAGCGACTTTCCTTTGCTCATCAAGTGGCAACAGTTTGATTTCATTATATGTCCGAAGACAGGAAGCATGCATTGGAAGACCCAGTGCAAGTTTGAAACCTTTACAATCTATGCTCTGCAGTTTTTTTAGTAAGTGTTTCGGTGCACTGAAGAAGATTTCTTGAGCATAGGTTAATTTAGATCTAACAAGCGATTTACAAAGATGAACAAGTGTTGATGAATCTTGACCCCATGTCTGTTTGCGAACTATTTTTATGAAATTTAAACTTTTTTGAGCTTTGGTTAATAAGTATTCAATATGCTGATTCCAAGATAATTTTGCTGTAAGGAAAACTCCTAAGAATTTAATCGACTCGTTAAACTGAAGAAGAGTATCTCCCAGTTTGAAAGTGGGAATATTTACTGGGTTAGCTCCATTATTAAATAAAACTATTTTTGTTTTTTCCAGGGATAGATGTAACCCATTTTCTACCATGTATTGCGCTATTTTATCAAGTTCTAATTGGTAGCATTTGCGTGTATAATTGATACAGCGCAAAGGAGTTTTCTTTTTCATATTTACCTGCATCCACATGCATAAATCGTCAGCATATTGAGCTAAAACTACATGCTTAGATACTTTACTGGGTAAGTCATGCATTAATATCATGAAAAGAAGGGGAGCTATAACGGATCCCTGAGGGATACCCATTTGAAGAATTCGTTTCGTGGAATATACATTTTCAATCCTCGTTTGAAATACTCTGTTTTCTAAGAAACACTTAACATAGCCAAAAATGTGACCTGTCAGCCCAATACTTTTAAATTTGAATAACAATCGGGAGTGCCACACTTGATCGTATGCTTTCGTTATATCAAAAAATGTAGCTAAAACACATTGACGTCTTGCAAATTGTTGTTTTATATTAGTAGTTAGCTTTGTTAGGATCTCTACTGGTGACCTGCCTTTTCGAAATCCTGCCTGATTTACTGGTATTATTTTATTCTTTTCACAATAGTGCATCAGTCTCTTTAAGATTATTTTCTCCATTAGTTTACATACATGGGATGTTAATGCAATTGGCCTGTAGTTTTTCAAATCGGTATTACATTTACCTGGTTTTAATACAGGAACCACTATTGTTTCTTTCCAGTTGTTAGGCATTATCCCACTATTCCAGCATTTTTGAAATATGTCATGTAGCAAGATTATAAAATTTTCTGGTAAATTTTTCAGCATCTCATTGGAAATTGCATCTAGTCCAACTGACGTTTTTTTACTTGGAAGGGACTGAATGGCATCTTTTAATTCTTGAAGTGTGAGTGATGCATTTATGTAGTGAGTATTGTCAGAGGCAGGGTCCTTATATACATCTTTCTTTTCATCTCGTTCCCTATAATTTCTATCAGAGACAGGGAGTCCTTCTACACGACAGGCCTCAGCAAACACGTCTGCAAAAGCTTCTGCTTTTTCCAATGAGCTAGGAATAGGGTTATTTTCTAGCTTTACTGGAATTGATGGCAACTTAATCCCGTTTTTCATTAATTTTAGTTTTTCCCAAATCTTTATCGTGTCTTTGTGGTTATTTACTTCACATTTACAAAAAGATGTCCAGTGTTGTTCTTTGGCTTGCTCTATGATTCTGTTACACTTAATGTTGGCACTTTTCATCGCTGTATGATTTTCAGGTGACCTGTTTGCTAAATAAATTTTGTATTTTTCTTTCTTTTCGTTCACTGCCTTTTGACAGTCCTCATTCCACCAGACATTTCCATGATGTTTTCCTATTTTTGACACTGTAAGTTTTGGAATTGAAATGTTAGCAGCCCTTAAGAGTGAGTTACAGAAAACTTCGTTTCGTTTATGTTCATTGCTTCAGATAGATCTGTTCTTGTCTTTTCAAGGATTGCCTTAAAACTGATCCAGTCAGCGTTTTTATAATTAAACTTGGGTAAACTATCTTGTGGTATGGCGTCTATTTCTGTAGTATGGTTTAGGGTAAGACGTATGGGGATGTGATCTGATCCCAACAAGTCATCCTCTGTTTGCCATGTGGCGTTTGGGGCTAGGGATGGTGAGATTAA
>JAPXFY010000017.1:80307514-80312514 GCA_030674185.1 Monoplex corrugatus
ATACATACATACATACATACATAACATACATAACATACATAAGCTAAGAACTGAACCAGACAAGACTGATTCTTAGTGTGTCACTATTTTATTTTTTTCAAATTTTCTGTATATTCAGTAAACTGGTGTCAGTTTCTCAGTTTCTCAAGACGACGTCTCCGCGCTCGGAACGAATTCCATATGCACTAATGTCACAGGTGCCATGTGTATGGTGATCATGGCACATACCTTAAGCCTGCACATAAATATCCAGGTCCTGAAAAAACTGGGTGTTCTGGTAGTGGTTTGGGTGACTGTTTACATATTGTGCAGTGTTGCTATCCTAACAGTGGGTAGCTCGTTCAAAGTACCCTGCTATGAGGTGCTGCAGTGTTTTGCTCGAATACACAAAAGATAATTGATAACCTACTTCTTCTCCTATCTTTCCCTATCTTGTGTGTGAATGTTTTTGGTTAGTTTTTTGTTTGTTTGTTTGTTTTTTTGGTCGATCTGTTGGTGAACTTTGTGTTAATTGGTGTGTGTTTGTAGGCTTAGATCCATGTGTAGGTGTTTCGTTGTTTCTTTCTTTCTTTGTGTGTGTGTTTATGTATGTGTATGTGTGTGCTTGTGTCTGTATATATATATATGTATATATATGAATATTTATGAATGTATGTATACATATATATGTATATATATATAAATATATATGTGTGTGTGTGTGTGTGTGTGTGTGTGTGGGTGTATTTTGTGTGTGTTGTGTGTGTGTGTGTGTGTGTGTGTGTTGGTTATTACGTATGTGTGTGTGTGTGTGTGTGTGCGTGAGTGTACGTGTCCGTGTATAAGCATGCATGTGAATGTGTACGTGTGTTTGTTTCTCTGTGAGCGTGCGCGCGCGCGCGCGCGTGTGTGTGTGTTGTGTGTGTGTGTGTGTTGTGTGTGTGTGTGTGTGTGTGTGCGTGTAAATTTGTCTGTGTATGTGATGTGTGTGTGTGTGTGTGTGTGTGTGTGTGTGTGTGTGTTTGTATTATGTATGTGTGTGTGTGTGTGTATGCGTGAGTGTATGTGCCCGTGTATGAGCATGCATGTGAATGTGTACGTGTGTACGTGTGTTTGTTTCTCTGTGCGCGTGCGCGTGTGCGCACGTGTGTGTGTGTGTGTGTGTGTGTGTGTGTGTGTGTGTGTGTGTGTGTGTGTGTTGTGTGTGTGTGTGTGTGTGTGTGAATGTAGCCAATCACTTCTGTATCCGGGATTAAACGGGTGATTGACCTTGTTGGGTTTTGGGGTGGGGGTGGTTGAGTGCATGGGTATGTGTGAGACCGTGTGTGTGTGCGTTTGTGTGTGTGTGTTCGTTCGTTCGTTCTTTGATTTAACGTCTTTTCACTATAAGTGATATTAGACGGGGGAGGGGGGAGGGGTAATAAAAAAGTAAATAATAATAAAATAAAAAATTTTTTAAAAAGATGAACAAAATGAAATGTAGAACGATAGTTGGACGGGTTGGATATGGGCAGAGGGAAGACAGAGGAAAAAGACATTAGCAGGTGGGGGAACAGTAAAATGGAACGAGAACTTAACACTAACAATTAACTTCAACAATGTGAAGGGAAATTGTAACACTAAAACACAAACCGAATAAAGTTAAAGTAATGCATTAACAGGACTGTGAACTAATGATTCTGAAATTTTAACTAACAAAGATTGATCTGATGTAATTTTTTGGAAATGATTTTCAGAATACTTTTCTTGAGTAAACATTTTCGGTAAAAAAAGAACATAGCATTTTGCAGTAGAATAAACAGTGAAACAGTGTGAACTGTTCGCCGCAAATACACTTGACATTTTTACAATATTTTGTTTTCAATGCGTTTAGCTGAATACGAAAACAAACAGCAACAATCGATCTCAAATGATACATGGAAGAATACTGCAATTTTTTACATACATTTTGAACGGTAAGTTTTATCATTTGTTGTGACACAAACTGTTCATTTGAATGTTCATGAAATCGAGTCCATGAGGCTGATTCGAGCAAGTTGCAAGCTTCTTTTACGGAGGTATGAACATGTAATTCTATGGCATTATCAGAATTCTGGGCGCCTTGCTTAGCTGCTCTGTCAACTACTTCGTTGCCGTGAAGACCTAACGTGAGAAGGCACTCAGCATAAACTGATATTGTACCTTTGACCCTTAAACGATGATAAGATGATTTGCCTCAGTAATTAAATCAGGTCTTGTGTCGGCATCACAAGACCGTAAGGCATATATACAGATTTTGAGTCATCAAAGAGAACTACTTTGAAAGACATGGGTTTATGATTTACTAGATAATGCAATGCTTGATTAATAGCGACTAATTCCGCTGTAAAGATAGATATGTTTGCCCCAACGAAAAATGACTTTTTTATTTTAAATTTTGGAACATAAAATGCTGCTCCAGCACATTTATTTTCTAAGACTGATCCATCGGTAAAAATGGGAAGGTGGGTACGGTATTTTTCATCGATGTGTTCTCTTGCTGTTCGTTCGTTCGTTCTTTGATTTAACGTCTTTTCACTGTAAGTGATATTAAACTTTGTGTTAATTGGTGTGTTTGCAGGCTTAGATCCCTGTGTAGGTGTTTCGTTGTTTCTTTGTTTCTTTGTTATTTGTTTCTTTCTTTCTTTGTGTGTGTGTGTGTGTGTGTGTTGAATGTAGCCAATATCGAAATGTTGACTTTTTGAGATTTCTTAGCGTCTGTATAATCAATATCAAAAGAGGCTTTTAGCATTTCCCATGTAGGGATAGGCGTTGTTGATGGTGTCTCAGCTATTTCATCCATATTTATATTAGACTGTTTGACCAAGTCAGATATGTAAGTTGCAACAGTCATTTGTGATGAAATGCTTTTTGCTCGCTTTGGAAAGTCAATATCAGACCTGATTTTAATTTCCTTACTCACAAAATTGTCTGTTTGTGACGTAGTTCTAACGGCAAATTTTGCTGTCGCTAGCTCACGATAGTTGTTCAGAGGCAGAATTCCAGCAACTTTGTACGTTTCCAGATTAGAAGCGTGAGCAGGGACACCTAGAGCAATTGTAATACTTTTGCAGTTTAAGCTTTGTATCTTCTTTAATAAATATTTATATGTGTGTGTGTGTTTATGTGTGTGTGTGTGTGTTTGTGTTTGTTTGTGTATGTGTGTCTGTATGTGAATGTGTGCGTGTGAATGTGTCTGTATGTGTGGTGTGTGTGTGTGTGTGTGTGTGTGTGTGTGTGTGTGTGTGTGGTGTGTGTGTGTGTGTGTGTGAATGTAGCCAATCACTTCTGTATCCGGAATTAAACGGGTGATTGACCTTGTTGGGTTTTGGGGTGGGGGTGGTTGAGTGCGTGGTGTTTGTGTGTTTGTGTGTGTGTGTGTGCTTGTGTGTGTGTGCGTGCGTGTGTGTGTGTATGTGTTTGTTTGTGTATGTGTGTGTGTATGTGAATGTTTGTGTGTGAATGTGTATGTGGTGTGTGTGTGCGTGTTCGTTCGTTCTTTGATTTAACGTCTTTTCACTATGAGTGATATTAGACGAGTGTGTGTGCGTGTCCGTGTGTGTGCGTGCGTGTGTGTGTGGTGTGTGTGTGTGTGTGTGTGTGTGTGTGTGTGTGTGTGTGTGTGTGTGTGTGTGTGTGTGTGTATTGTGGTACAAATATTGTTATCAGCTGTCCAGGTTTTATTCTTTCTTTTATTTCTTTTCTGTGACATCACCACTTTCCTCCAAAAGGCTCTATCTCGACTTTTATAGACAGTTTCTTGAATATGTAGGTCACTGATGTCGGTTATGTTCTCGATGTGTGAGATTGGAGGTCTGCCTTTCTTCCTTTTTGCCACTGTTTTTCCTTGAAAAATGGTTGCCATGAGGTCTGTATTCTTGTTGCGTGACACATGGCCAACGTATTTTAGTCTTCTCTTGTTGATGTCTGCTAGTAGTTTTCTGGTGGTATCTAGTTCTTCCAGGACACTTTCTTAGTTCTTCTGTCTGTCCATTTGCCTATCAATTAACATCAGGAAGAGAGTTCTTGAATGTTATATAGAACCAATACTGTTGTACAGATGTGAGGCGTGGACAGTCAACAAACAAAGCCAGAACAAGATTGAGGCAGCAGAGATGTGGTTTCTAAGAAGAATGTTGAGAATTCCATGGACAGCAAAGAAAACAAACCAGACAGTCTTGATGGAGGCAGACACAAGTAGATCACTCATAAGGAAGATACGGAAAAGACAGGCAACATTTATAGGCCATTTTATGAGGAAGGGGGATTTGGAGCGCCTGGTCACAACGGGAAAACTGGAGGGAAAGAGAGCATCAGGTAGACCCAGGGAGAAAATGCTGGACGGACTTGCAGAGTGTCTGGGGACGAGGGGGGTGGGAGAGATGCTAGGGGCAACGAGAGATAGAGATGGTTGGAAGTCCATGATCGCCAACGCCATGCGGCAAGGCACCTGATGATGATGATGAGTCTTCGATTCTTTTGCAATCAGCATTTTTGAGAGCCCAGGCTTCACAGCCATAAATCATGGTTGGCCTGTTACATTATGTTATACTATATGGCTGTTATACTGTGTTATACTATATGACTGTTATAATAGCATATGCGCTCAGCCCCCATCTTACCTTTATCGTATCTGCCACTGGCTTTGGTTTGGTTCAGTTTTTACGTTGACACCCACCTCAGGTGATATGGCCGACGGGGATCGTTCGTTCTTTGATTTAACGTCTCTTCACTAAGAGTGATATTAGACGGAGGGGAAAATGGAGGATGAATATTCAGGTGGTTGAATTGGGGGCAGCGGGGAGACATAAGTAGGTGGGAAAATAGAAAAATGGAACAAGAACTTAACACTGACAATTAACGTCAACAACCTGAAGGGAAAATTTAACGCTAAAGTTTAAACTTAAAAAGTAATGCTGTGAACCAATGATTCTGAAATTTTAACTGACAA
The DNA here is from genome assembly GCA_030674185.1 of Monoplex corrugatus. Classification (NCBI taxonomy): domain Eukaryota; kingdom Metazoa; phylum Mollusca; class Gastropoda; order Littorinimorpha; family Ranellidae; genus Monoplex; species Monoplex corrugatus. The sequence goes on from JAPXFY010000017.1 coordinate 80,312,463, forward strand.
AGATTGATCTGAAGTTACTTCTTTAAAATAAGTTTCAGAATCGTTTTCTTGT
>JAPXFY010000017.1:80320014-80342514 GCA_030674185.1 Monoplex corrugatus
TACACACACACACACACACACACACACACACACACACACACACACACACACACACACACACACACACACACACACACACACACATAAAGAACATCTTTCAAACAAACAAACATCGTTTATCGATACACACACACACACACACACACACACACACACCACACACACACACACACAACACACACACACACACACACACCACACACACACACACACCCACACGCACACACAGAGAACATCTTTCAAACAACCAAACAATCGTTTATCAATAACACACACACACACACCACACCCCCACACACCACACACCCCCCACCACCACCCCACTCATAATTTCACAGGCAGTTCATGTATAAGGGACAAAACTCCTTTCTAGTTAAACAAATAATTCTTCCAACTTATTCCCCTTGAAATAAATTTGATACCAAAAAGATTTAAAACCTGTGAAACAAATAAGTGTGACAAGCTTCCTCAAAAGTCTCGACAATGCACGCAAAATCAAAAGACAAAACGTATTTCAAACAGTCACTAGTACAAGCTTTGTTAGCAAACCGCAACATTCCAAGAAATAAAAGTAAACGATTTCATGGTTTTCTAAAACAATTTACTACATCTATCATTTATTACAGAAGACACTTCAAGATCAGAGTTTTCAAATAGATGCGCTCATTATCTTCAATACGCAAGGTCAGCCGTCATCCTTAACTATTGTTGACCTGTGTGCGCAGAGGCGTAGGATAAAACACAAAAATAGGTCTATTTGGGACAACAAAAGGATAGAGGGGGATCTAAGTGGCCTCAAAACCCCAACCGCTTACTCCTGAGTTCAGCTCCGGGCAGCGTGTTGCGGCAGGTCAAAAAAAAAAAAAAAATAGGGAGGAGGGGAGGGGGGGGACCCAACCAGCCCAACCTGGTTATCTGGACAGGCTTATCTGGTAATCGTAGCGATCCCCAGGTCTAGACCTGGACCGGCACAACCCTATCCATCATTTACCGCTAGGCTAGTTGGGGGCGGGAGGGGGGGGGAGTCTAAACTGGGATTTTGTTGAGCTCCCTCTTGAATGATACCAAGGAGGGAGCCTCTGCTGCTGTTGCAGGCAGGGAGTTCCAGGCGGGAATGGTTGATGGGAAGAAGCTGAACTTGTATGGGTCAGAAGAGGAGCTGAGATGAACAAATTTGTGTCGGTGGTTTGATCTTGTTTTGGTGGACCTTTCTTGAGGAAATTGTCTGGGGGATGTCACAGTGCCGTTAACAATCTTATACATGAAAGTTAGCCTTTTGCCGCTGTGATTCAAGGGATTCCCAATCTATCTTGCAGCATGGATGTTACGCTGCTGGTCCAATCATAATCTTGGATAATCTAATATCGTGCTGCTCTTCTTTGCACCATTTCAATCTTCTTCTGAAACTGTCTGAAACACCGCCACAAGATAAACCAGGTTCCATTCAACTTCACCTGCTTCATCACCCATACTAGTCATAAACAATAGGACTAGCGTTAAACATAGCACTGCCATAGGCTTGCTTATACTAATTGCTGTGACATGACCTCGTGTTTCACTTCGTTTCGCACATGAAGTGAAACTGACAGTAAGACCTGTAAAATTAAACACGGTGACTTGAGCGAGAGAGAGAGAGAGAGAGAGAAGTGAGTGAGAGAGAGAGAGAGTCTTGACAGTAATTAGTAGGGTGTGATAAATAATTTTTGTGAAATGTTTAAGAGAGAGAGAGAGAGTCTCGAGCGTAATTAGTTGGGGCGTGATAAACAAAAAATTAAATTTCGGGAAACGTTCGATAAAAAAGACATGATCCAGGGGAAATAATGCTAGAGTCATTTCCGTTTATGGTGTCAATCGAAGAAAAGTGCACGTGTGTGTGTGGAAATTTGTGAAGAGAAAACATGGGGAAATCGTCAAAGAAAAGAAAACTTGTGGCCGATAAAGTTCGTCAGTCAAGATCTGCCAAGCCCGTCAAGGGTCCATCACCTTTTGATCTGCGAGTAAACAAACAGAAACATAATATTCTTGGCCGAAACAACAATGCCCGTGGCCAAGTTGGAAATCCAGTGCAGTCACGAATGAAAGCCCTCGAACAGGTTTGTACTCTTGTATCATTTTCTTTCTGAAGTCAGTTTGTGACCTTTCGAGGGAACTTTGTAACATTCAAGGTTATCCTACAAGAAAAGACTAATTAGTCTTCCTTCTTGATCGTGACATCTCCAGACGACAAATACTGAAATAGGCCTATTTAGGCCTAGGTTGTTTGTTCTCTGTCAATCGGCCGATTTGTGGGCCTAGGCCTGTTTATTTATGTATTTATTTATTTTATTTATTCATTTTATCTCTGATGTAAACATTTGTCCTATTCAGAGTGTGTAGCCTAGATTAAACAAAAAACAAAACATGTCTTATTCAAGTTCAGTATGCAGCAATTTTAACTCCACAATACAGACTGTGACTGGCGTGGGACTGGGGTTGTGAGTGGGTGCTGGGGAATTTTTAGTACATTTTACAATCTTGAAATAATGTGGTTGGTTGGTTGGTTGGTTGGTTGGTTGGTTGGTTGGTTGTGGTTGGTTGTTGGTTGGTTGGTTGGTTGGTTGTTGTTGGTTTGGTTTGGTTTGGTTTTTTCAAACTCATGTTACACAATATGTGTAAGTATGTAGTTATATAGATATATGTATATTATATATGTTGATTAATTCTCGAGACTGGTCTTCAGCTAGGAGGTACTGTTATCAGTTATAAATTATATGACTGTAACTAAGTGTAAGTGTATGTCATAACTTAACCTTTTCACTCCTGCAGCCTGTCCATAAGGGCTCCCAAAGACTTAACCCTTTGACTCCCTCACTCTATCCACAGCTTTATGGAAATATCTGGTGGATAAGGTGAGGGAGTGAAAGGGTTAAGTTTTTGCTTTGCTATTAGTATTACTATTAGTGTTACTCTGACAATGCAGGATGCTGATGGATAGGATGAGGGAGTCAAAGGGTGAAGCTAATGTTAGCGGCCTAACACTAACCCAAACCCTTCCTAAGCACTTGTCATTAGATCTGATGTGTCAGACAGGCCTACATGTTGAGACAGTATCATTTATTTTTTTTATCTATTTTTTAAGCTTTCATTTAAAAAGCTGGGCTTTATCAAAACTGGAAGTTAAACTGAATTCTGTCTCTTAAATTCGTGTCTTGTTTTCTGTGTTGTGTTGCAGAAATTACAATTGGCATAAATGTAATAGACAGGAGTACTGTGCTTTGCATATTTCAGGGATGGGAATTTTTTCTTTATTGTATTTGTACTCAGAATAGCCTAAATTTCATATCATGCACTAATGGCACAGGTGCCATGTTAATTTTTGTTATATATAATAGATCCAAACCTTAAGCCTGCACAATAAACCAGTGAGCTGGCCAGGTCCTGGGATCCTACCTAGCCTACGTTTTTTGTTTGTTTGTTTGTTTGTTTGTTTTTTGTTTTTGTTTTTGTTTTTTCTTTTGTGTTTTTTGTCTACTACTACTATTGTATCAAACTAGAACACCATGTTAATAACTTGGAGGGTGTGGGTTCCATCCTCAATCAGTCATTCTTTACCATGTTGATAATTAAAGTGGTCTTGGGCCTGCAAGTTTATTGTCAATGATCAAAACATGCGTGGCCTTACAATGTAGTAACTGTGTGGTCAGTGACATAGAATGATAGATCGTGTGTTGGAGTATGCATGTGTAGTGTGTGTGTGTGTGTGTGTGTGTGTGTGTGTGTGTGTGTGTGTGTGTGTGTGTGTGTGTGACATAGAATGATAGATCGTGTGTTGGAGTATGCATGTGTAGTGTGTGTGTGTGTGTGTGTGTGTGTGTGTGTGTGTGTGTGTGTGTGTGTGTGACATAGAATGATAGATCGTGTGTTGGAGTATGCATGTGTAGTGTGTGTGACATAGAATGATAGATTGTGTATTGGAGTATGCATGTGTAGTGTGTGTGTGTGTGTGTGTGTGTGTGTGTGTGTCTGTGTGTGACATAGAATGATAGATCGTGTGTTGGAGTATGCATGCGGAGTGTGTGTGTGTGTGTGTGTGTGTGTGTCACTGTGTGTGTGTGTCATGTGTGTGGTTGTGTGTGTGTGTGTGTGTGTGTGTGTGTGTGTGTGTGTGTGTGTGAGACAACTGACATAGAATGATAGATCGTGTGTTGGAGTATGCATGTGTAGTGTGTGTGTGTGTGTGTGTGTGACATAGAATGATAGATCGTGTGTTGGAGTATGCATGTGTAGTGTGTGTGTGTGTGTGTGTCTGTGTGTGTGTGTGTGTGTGTGTGTGTGTGTACAGATAGATTGTGTGTTGGTGTATATTTGTATAATTTGTGTGTGTGTGTGCGTGCGTGCGTGCGTGGTGTGTGTGTGTGTGTGTGTGTGTGTGTGTGTGTGTGTGTGTGTGTGTGTGTGTGTGGTGTGTGTGTGTGCGCTGCGCAGATAAACATATTGACTTTGGATTGAATGTTGGTGTACATTCATATAATTTGTGTGTGTGGTGTGTGTGTGTGTGTGTGTGTGTGTGTGTGTGTGTGTGTGTGTGTGTGTGTGTGTGTGTGTGTGCAGCGCTCCAGGACTTTGCTGAAAGAATACAAGAACTGCAAGAAAAGGAATGTGTTCAAAGACAGACGTCTGGGACAGAGTACAGAGAGACTGGCGATGGAAAGGAAGGTAATTCAGAGCATGCCCACAAGGTTAAACAGTTATTATAAGACTCAGGATTCAAGAGTTTTGTTTGTTTCCATGTAAAACAAGAGGGAAATTTGATCTGCAAGCCTGTCCATGTCTTATTGTGTTACGTGTGTGTATACACGCACGCGCACACACACAATTGTACAGACAACACACATGCATATCACCATCACTTTTTTTTTAGGATCATTGCATTTAGGGAGATTACCTTCGTCCTTTGTGCTTAGCTGGGTTTTTTTTTTTATTTGTTTATCTATTTGTTCATTTATTTATGTATTTATTTATTTACTATTTATTTATCTGTCTATCTGTTTGTTAATCTGTTTGTTTATTTGTCTGATTGTTTGTTCATTTATTTGTTTATCTATCTATCTATCTATTTATCTATCTTGTCTATCTATCTATCTATCTATCTGTCTAGTCTATCTATCTATCTGTTTGTTTGTGTGTTTGTTTATCTGTCTTTGTGTTCATTTAATTATCTATCTATCTGTTTGTTTGTTTGTTTATCTATTTATTCATTATCTGTTTATTATTTATTCTTTTTTTTTTTTTTTTTTTTTTTATCTATCTATCTATCTATCTACACATCTATCTATTTATCTAATAATAAATAAAAATTTCAATATTTATATAGCGCAAAATCTTGATAAAATCAAATCTAAGCGCTGAAACAGACACACACCATGCACGCACGCACGCACACGCACACACACACACACACACACACACACACACACACACACACACACACACACACACACACACACACACACACACACACACACACACACACACACACACACAACGCATGGCTATAAATGGGGAGAAAGAATAAAAGCAATGGAAAATTATAGAGAGCATATTATATACAATTATATATTACAGTGTGATTCCCCTCCGAGTGGAGACAGGCTGCAGAGGGGATTGAGTGAGGTCAGGATTTTATGCAGAGGAGAAAAGGCGAGTTTTGAGAGCGGACTTGAAGGAGACAAAAGTAGGTTGCTGACGGACTGAGAGAGGAAGTTTGTTCCAGGAGAGTGGACCAGAAACAGAGAAGGCTCGTGGACCATAGGTATTGAGCTTAGTGCGTGGAAAGCGAAAAGTCAGAGGATCGGAGGCAGAGCGGAGGGTACGTGAGGGAACATAGATCTCAAGTAGGCTTGACAGGTAATCGGGGGCTGCGTTATTGAGGCTTTTGTAGCACATGGTGTCTAGTTTGTACTGTATGCGCTTTGATACAGGGAGCCAGTGAAGTTGTGCCAGGAGAGGAGATATATGGTCAGCTTTTTCTTTTTGAGTACAAGGCGTGCAGCATTGTTTTGAATGCGCTGTAGGATGTGAATGGTGGAGGCAGGAAGACCAGACAGGAGTGAATTGCAACAGTCAATGCGAGACATTATGAAGGAGAGAATGAGTTTTGCAGTTGTTTCGACAGAGAGATACTTCCTGATCAGGCTTATACAATGGAGGTGATAGTAGCAAGATCTGGCAGTTTGAGAAACAAAGTTGTTCATGGAGAGGGTAGAGTCAAGGCAGACACCAAGGTTTTTAGCTGAATCAGAAATTGGGACTGATGTGTTACATAATGGGAGAGAAAGAGGAGGAAGCTGAGAAAGTTTTCTATCTATCTATCTATCTATCTATCTATCTGTCTAGTCTGATCTGTCTGTCTGTCTATCTATCTGTCTATCTGTCTATCTATCTATCTATCTATCTATCTATCTTCTTCTATCTATCTATCTATCTGTCTATCTGTCTTTTCATTTATATGTCTATTTATTTATTTGTTTTTGTATGTATGTGTGTATGTATGTATGTATGTATTGTATTTATTTATTTATTTATTATGTTTCAGAGTGAACTGGAGAAGTGGAGATGGTAGAGGAGGGAGAGGAGGAGGAGCTGACCCACATGGGTCAGTCTGTGTCGCAAATAAACGAGTTTGAAGACATACTGGACAGCGACAGTGACGAGGAGGATGGCAGGCTAGGGGGTGCGTTTCTCTGCCTTTTATTGGTCTTCTTTAACTCTATCCACCCGAACATACGCATATGCGTACCCCATGCACACAACGCTTCAGCCCGAACCTGCGCATATGCGTACCTAAGCTTTGGGAATTTTGGGGGGACAGGGTCAAGGTTGGATGCGAAACTAAACATGCTGGCTCCCTTGTATAACATATCAAGAGTACGTGTGTACCCTTCCCGAGAGCTGGCGACCTTTGCGTGGGGTCAACATGGCGTCGAGTCAAACATCAGCTAGCTGTGCACGGCGAATAAATGCAGGACTCCCAAACTTGGTATACACACTAACCAATCATAAGTACACAAAATAAAAGAATTTTGGAATGTATCAAACAAATATTGTGATTTTTTTGTTCTTTTTTGAATATTGTGATACCCCTTTGCACATTTTTTTAAAAAATCAAATTTTTGAAAAAAATTGAATAATTTCATTATTTCATGAACGAACACTTTCAAACTTCCACACAAGTTAGTTTATTCTAATGACAACATCTCCACAAAATTTCATTTCTCTATCTTTACAAGTTATTTTTTTACAAATTTATTAGTAACGTATACAATTTGGCCAGGGGGGAGAGGTTGTGAGAATGAGCACTCGGCCAGGGTGGAGTGAGTTAATCTGTTCTGATGTTCTCAAATGCCTGAATGCACCGTTGTTTTGCTCACACTGTGCAGGCGCTATGTTGCTGCACAGTCTACATACTCCGTCTTTTGTGGGTGTGCGTGCTGGGTGTTTTCTTGTTTCCTTAACCCTTTTACTCCTGGACCCTGTCCACCAGCATCCAGTAATGCCAACCATGCTCATCATCATCATCAGGTGCCCTGCCGCATGGTGACCATGGACTTCCAACCCTCTCTATCTCTCGTTGCCCCCAGCATCTCCCCCACCCTCTTCATCCTCAGCCACTCTGCAAGTCCGTCCAGCATTCTCTCCCTGGGGCTACCCGGTGCTCTCTTTCCCTCCAGCTTTCCCGTTGTGACCAGGTGCTCCAAATCCCCTTCCTCATAAAATGGCCTATAAATGTTGCTTGTCTTTTCCTAATCTTCCTTATCAGTGATCGACTTGTGTCTGCTTCCATCAAGACTGTCTCGTTTGTTTTCTTTGCTGTCCATGGTACTCTCAACATTCTTCTGAGAAACCACATCTCGGCTGCCTCAATCCTGCTCTGGCTTTGCCCAACTATGCTGGTAAAGCAAAAAGTTAACCCTTTGATTCTCTCACCCTATCCATCAGCTTCCTGCACGAAGCTGGTTGATGGGGTGAGGGAATCAAAAGGGTTAATTTTTTTCAGTTGTGGATAGGGTGCGGGAGTGAAAGGGTTAACTCTTTGACTCCCACTCCTTGTCCACCAGCATTTTTCATTGCCAACCATGTGAGCAAAGCAGAAACTTAACCCTTTGGTTCCCTTATCCTGTCCACCCATGGTTGTGGGTTGAGAGTGTTGAGAGTTCCATGGACAGCAAAGAAAACAAACGAGACAGTCTTGATGGAGGTAGACACAAGTAGATCACTCATAAGAAAGATTAGGAAAAGACAGGCAACATTTATAGGCCATTTTATGAGGAAAGGGGATTTGGAGCACCTGGTCACAACGGGAAGGCTGGAGGGAAAGAGAGCACCGGGTAGACCCAGGGAGGGAGTCAAAGGGTTAAGTTTTTGCAGTTGGTAGATAGGGTGTGGGAGTCAGAGGGTTAATAGAGCCAAGACTCAAGGTTTGATATCTTGAGTTCAATCCCAGCCGGCAACTTTAAAAAGTGGCCTGTTTGTTGTCCATCTTAACGTTTCTGTCGTTTTGGTGGTGTCAGCTTAGTGTTTCATAAGTTCCTCTTTCCTTTTGTTCCTCATTTCAAGTCTTTGCCAGTATACGGGGGTTATGAAGGCTCAGGGATTCTGCCAGATGACAGCTGGCAGATTTTGGTGGAGCATATAAAACTGTAAGTGCGATGAATCCCTCTTGAACAACCCCCAGTCTGAACCCCAGACTCCATCAGAAGCTTATTCAAACACTTGTATCCTTAACCCTTTGGCTTCCGCACCCAATCCACCGAATGCAAAAACTTAACCCTTTGATTCCATCACCCTATCCACCAGCTTCCTTGCAGGAAGTTGGTGGATAGGATGAAGGAGTGAAAGGGTTAAGTTTTTGCAGCTTATGGACTGGCTGTAGGAATGAAAGGGTTAAATGCAAAGTTTCCGTACTGTTTTTGTGTGTCTGTGGTTTCTGTTTGGTTTAACCTCGGACACTTCTTTGATTCGGATAACACAATGTGTGTGTGTCTTTGTGACTGTTTTCAGGATATAGATAACACAATGTGTGTGGTCTTTGTGACTGTTTTCAGGATGTAGATAACACAATGTGTGTGTGTCTTTGTGACTGTTTTCAGGATGTAGATAACACAATGTGTGTGTTTTTGTGACTGTTTTCAGGATGTAGATAACACAATGTGTGTCTTTGTGACTGTTTTCAGGATGTAGATAACACAATGTGTGTGTGTGTGTTTTTGTGACTGTTTTCAGGATGTAGATAACACAATGTATGTGTGTTTTTGTGACTGTTTTCAGGATGTAGATAACACAATGTGTGTGTCTTTGTGACTGTTTTCAGGATGTAGATAACACAATGTGTGTCTGTGTGACTGTTTTCAGGATGTAGATAACACAATGTGTGTGTGTTTTTGTGACTGTTTTCAGGATGTAGATAACACAATGTGTGTGTCTTTGTGACTGTTTTCAGGATGTAGATAACACAATGTGTGTGTGTTTTGTGACTGTTTTCAGGATGTAGATAACACAATGTGTGTGTGTGTCTTTGTGACTGTTTTCAGGATGTAGATAACACAATGTGTGTGTGTGTCTTTGTGACTGTTTTCAGGATGTAGATAACACAATGTGTGTGTGTCTTTGTGACTGTTTTCAGGATGTAGATAACACAATGTGTGTGTGTTTTTGTGACTGTTTTCAGGATGTAGATAACACAATGTGTGTGTGTGTCTTTGTGACTGTTTTCAGGATGTAGATAACACAATGTGTGTGTGTGTTTTTGTGACTGTTTTCAGGATGTAGATAACACAATGTGTGTGTGTGTCTTTGTGACTGTTTTCAGGATGTAGATAACACAATGTGTGTGTCTTTGTGACTGTTTTCAGGATGTAGATAACACAATGTGTGTGTGTGTTTTTGTGACTGTTTTCAGGATGTAGATAACACAATGTGTGTGTGTGTCTTTGTGACTGTTTTCAGGATGTAGATAACACAATGTGTGTGTCTTTGTGACTGTTTTCAGGATGTAGATAACACAATGTGTGTGTGTGTGTCTTTGTGACTGTTTTCAGGATGTAGATAACACAATGTGTGTGTGTGTCTTTGTGACTGTTTTCAGGATGTAGATAACACAATGTGTGTGTGTGTCGTTGTGACTGTTTTTCAGGATGTAGATAACACAATTGTGTGTGTGTGTTTTTGTGACTGTTTTCAGGATGTAGATAACACAATGTGTGTGTGTTTTTTGTGACTGTTATCAGATGTAATAACAATTGTTGTTATACAATTTGTGTGTTGGTCTTTGTGACAATGTTTGGATGTAGTAACCAATGTGTTGTGTTATTTGTGACTGTTTTCGGATGTATAACAATGTGTTGTCCTTTGTACTTATTTATGTTGATAAAAATGTTTTGTGTTTTATAACTTTTCGTGTATTACACATGTGTTGGTGTTTAGTCACTGTTTTTGTGTTTGTACATTTTGTGTATACATGTTTTCTTTGGATATCAATGTGTGTATGTGTGTTGTTTGTGACTTTTGTTGTACGATTGGTGTGTTATTTTCGGATGATGTATATGTTGTTTTCTGTGTGAATTCAGATAGTACATTGTGTTTTTTGGTGTTTCCAGGATGTAGTCCAGTGTGTTTTTCTTGATTTAATAGATAACCAATTGTGGTGTTTGTTTTAGATTCAGGATTAGAAACTTGTGTGTGTGTTTTGACGTTCAGGATGAATAATACAAATGTGTTGTTTTTGTACTGTTTTCAGGATGTAGATACACAATGTGTGTGTGTGTTTTTGACTGTTTTCAGGATGTAGATAACACAATGTGTGTGTTTTTTGTCTGTTTTCAGGATGTAGATAACACAATGTTGTGTGTTTTTTGACTGTTTTCAGGATGTAGATAAACAATGTGTGTGTGTGTTCTGGACTGTTTTCAGGTTGTAGATGACTGTTTGTTGAGATAAATTGTGATGTTTTAGATTAGATAACTATGTGTGTCTTTGTGACGTTTTCGATGTAGATAAACAATTGTGTGTGTTTGTGACTGTTTTCAGGAGTAGATAACACAATGGTGTGTGTGTTGTGACTGTTTTCAGATGTAGATAACACAATGTGTGTGTTTTGTGACTGTTTTCAGATGTAGATAACACAATGTGTTGTTTTGACTGTTTTCAGGAGTAGATAACACAATGTGTGTGTTGTGTTTGTGACTGTTTTCAGGATTAAAAACAATGTGTGTGTGTTCTTTGACTGTTTTCAGGATGTAGATAACACAATGTGTGTGTTTTGTGACTGTTCAGATGTAGATAACACAATGTGTGTGTGTCTTTGTGACTGTTTTGAGTAGTCACATTGTGTTGTGTGTGTTTGTGACGTTTCAGATGTGATAACACAATGTGTGTGTTTTTGTTGTTTGTGAACTGTTTTCTTCAGGATGTAGATAACACATGTGTGTTGTGTGTTTGTGACTGTTTTCAGATGTGATAACACAGTGTGTCTGTGTGATTTGGTGAGATAACAAATGTGTGTTTTTGTGACTGTTCAGGATGTAATAACACAATGTGTGTCTTTGTGACTGTTTCAGGATGTAATAACACAATGTGTTGTGGTGTCTTGTGACTGTTTCAGATGTAGAAACAAGTGTGTGTGTGTTCTTTGTGATGTTTTCAGGAGTAGAAACACAATGTTGGTGTTTTGTACTGTTTCAGGATGTAGATAACACAATGTGTGTGTGTGTCTTTGTGACTGTTTGTGTAGATAACACAATGTGTTGTTTTGACTGTTTTCAGGATGAGATAACCAATTGTGTGTCTTTGTGACTGTTTCAGGATGTAATAACACAATTGTGTGTCTTTGTGACTTTCAGAGTAATAACACAATGTGTGGTGTTTGTGACTGTTTCAGATGTGATACAAAGTGTTGGTGTCTGTGACTGTTTCAGGATGTAGATAACCAATGTGTTTTGTGACTGTTTTCAGGATTAGATAACACAATGTGTTGTGTGTGTTTTGGATGTTCAGATGTGTACCTGTGTGTGTTTATTTAGAAACACTTTGTGTCTTTGTTTCAGTAGTACCATTGTTTTGTATTTTCAATGTTAATGTTGTGTTTTTATGTTTAGGTGTAATACATTGTGGTGTTTACTGTTCAGAGTAGAACACAATTGTGTGGTGTGTTTTGTGACTGTTTTCAGATGTAGATAACAAATTGTGTGTCTTGACTGTTTCAGAGTAAAACAATGGTGTGTGGTCTTTGGACTTTAGGATAATAACACATGTGTGTCTTGGACGTTCAGGATGTAGATAACACAATGGTGTGTGTTTTGTGACTGTTTCAGATGTAATACCATGTGTGTTTTGTGCTTTCAGGATGTAGATAACACAGGTGTGTCTGTGCTGTTTAGGTGTAGATACACATGTGTTGTGTGTGTGTTTTGTGACTGTTTTCAGGATGTGATAACAAATGTGTGTGTGTTTGTGACTGTTTTCAGGATGTAGATAACACAATGTGTGTTGTGTGACTTTTCAGGATGTAATAAACAATGTGTGTGTGTTGTGACTGTTTTCAGGATGTAGATAACCAATGTGTGCTTGTGACTTTTCAGATTAGTAACACAATGTGTGTGTTTGTGACTTTTTCAGGATGTAGATAACACAATGTGTGTGTGTCTTTGTGACGTTTCGGATGTAGATAACACAATGTGTGTGGTTTGTGACTGTTTCAGGATGTAGATACACAATGTGTGTGTGGTCTTTGTGACTTTCAGGATAGAAACACTTGGGGGGTTTACTGAGGGAGAACCATGTGGGGCTTTGGAGTAGGTGAGTAACCAAGGGGGTGTTGTTCTTTGCTTTTCAGATGAGATACTGTTTGTCTTTGATGTTTCAGATTAATAACCATTGTTCTTTGTGACTTTCAGTTGTCACTTTGTTGTGTCTTTTGCTTTTCAGACTAGTACACAATGTTGTGTTTATTACTTTTTCAGGATTGATAACATGTTGTTCTTTGCTTTTAGGATGAGATAAACAATGTGTTTTTATGTTTGGTGGTACAATTTTTTTCGTGATTTTTATGTGATAAATGTGGTGTCTGGGATTTTAGTGTGATCATGTGTGTGTTTTTTATTTTCGTTGAAGTTTGTTTTGACGTTTCGATGGTACACAGTTTGTGTGTGTCTTTGTATGTTTTCAGGAGAACAATGTGTGTGTGTGTTCTGTGATTTCAGATGAAAACAATGTGTGTGCTGTGAGTTTCGGTAGAAACACAGGTGGTTGTCTTGTGGTTTCAGAGTATAAAATGTTGGTGGTGTCTTTTGAGTTAGGATGTATAACAGTGTGTGTGTGTCTTTGTGACTGTTAGAGATAACCATGTGTGGTGCTGTGACTGTTGGATGTAGATCACAGTGGTTCTTTGGAGTTAGAGTAGTAACACAATGTGGGTGTTGTATGTTTTCGAGAGTAACAATGTTGTGTGTGACTGTTTTCAGGTGAATAACCAAGTGTGTGTGTGGCTGTGACTGTTCAGAGTAAAACAATGGTGTTGTCATTGTGATGTTCAGGTGTATAACCAAGTGTGTTGTTTGTGATGTTCAGGGAATAACACAATGTGGTGTTTTTGATTTTCAGTGTAGTACAATGTGGTGTGTCTTGTGTGTTAGAATAATAACTGTGTGTGGTTTGTGACGTTTTCAGGATGTAGATACACATGTGGTGTGTTTTGTGACTGTTGAGTAGTAACAAATGTGTGTGGGTCTGGACTGTTTTCGTGTAGACACAATGTGTGTGTGCTTTGTGATGTTTTAGGATGTAAAACAATGTGTGTGTGTTGTGACTGTTTAGATGTAGATACACAAGTGTGTGTGTGTTTGATGTTCGATAGATAAAATGTGTGTGGTTTTTGACTGTTCAGATGTAAACAAATGTGTGGGTCTTGTGTGTTAGTGAGAACCAATGGGTTGTGACGTTTTAGGATGAACACAATGTTTGTTGTCTTGGATGTTCAGTGTAGAACACAGGTGTGTTTTGTGAGTTCAGGATGTATACCAATGTGTGTGTTTGTTGTTTGAGTAGAACACATGTGTGTGTGTGGTTGACTGTTTAGGATAGATCACAATGTGGTGTTTTGTGACTTCAGTGAGATAAATGTGTGGTCTTGATGTTTTCAGATGTAATAAACATGTGTTGTTGTCTTGTGATGTTCGATATACCATGTGTGTTGTGACTTTCGGTGAGTAACACAATGGTGTGTTTTGTGTGTTAGATGTGATAACAAGGTGTGTTTTTGGTTTCAGAGTAGATAATGTGTGTTTTTGTGTTTTCGATGTAGAAAACGGTGTGTTGTTTTGACTGTTCGATGAGATAACATGTGTGTGTGTGTCTTACTGTTCAGATAGATAACACATGTGTGTTTGACGTTTTGATTAAACCAATGTGTGTGCTTTAGTTTCGTGTAGATAACACAATGTGTGTGTGTGTCTTTGTGACTGTTTTCAGGATGTAGATAACACAATGTGTGTGTGTTTCTTTGTGACTGTTTTCAGGATGTAGATAACACAATGTGTGTTGTCTTTGTGACTGTTTTCAGGATGTAGATAACACAATGTGTGTGTGTTTGTGACTTTTTCAGGATGTAGATAACACAATGTGTGTGTGTGTCTTTGTGACTGTTTTCAGGATGTAGATAACACAATGTTGTGTGTGCTTTGTGACTGTTTTCAGGATGTAGATAACACAATTGTGTGTTTTGTGACTGTTTTCAGGATGTAGATAACACAATGTGTGTGTGTCTTTGTGACTGTTTTCAGGATGTAGATAACACAATGTGTGGTGTTTTTTGACTGTTTTCAGGATGTGATAACACAATGTGTGTGTGGTCTTTGTGACTGTTTTCAGGATGTAATAACACAATGGTGTGTCTTGTGACTGTTTTCAGGATGTAGATAACACAATGTGTGTGTGGTGCTTTGTGACTGTTTCAGGAGTAGATAACACAATGTGTGTTCTGTGTGACTTTTCAGGATGAGATAACACAATGTGTGTGTCTTTTGTGACTGTTTTCAGATGTAGATAACACAATTGTGTGTGTGTCTTTGTGACTGTTTTCAGGATGTAGATAACACAATGTGTTGTTGTGTCTTTGTGACTGTTTCAGGATGTAGATAACACAATGTGTGTGTGTGGTCTTTGTGACTGTTTTCAGGATTAGATAACACAATGTGTGTGTTGTCTTTGTGACTGTTTTCAGGATGTAGATAACACAATTGTGTGTGGTGGTCTTTGTGACTGTTTTCAGGATGTAGATAACACATTGTGTTGTCTTGATGTTTCAGGATGTAGATAACAAATGTGTTCTTTGTGACTGTTTTCAGGATGTAGATAACACAATGTGTGTGTGTCTTTGTGACTGTTTTCAGATGTAGATAACACAATGTGTGTGTGTGTTTCTTTGTGACTGTTTTCAGGATGTTGATAACACAATGTGTGTGTGTGTCTTTGTGACTGTTTCAGATGTAGATAACACAAGTGTGTGTCTGTGTGACTGTTTTCAGGATGTAGATAACACAATGTGTGTGTGTGTGTCTTTGTGACTGTTTTCAGATGTAGATAACACAATGTGTGTGTCTGTGTGACTTTTTCAGGATGTAGATAACACAATGTGTGTGTTTTTGTGACTGTTTTCAGGATGTAGATAACACAATGTGTGTGTCTTTGTGACTGTTTCAGGATGTAGATAACACAATGTTGTGTGTGTGTCTTTGTGACTGTTTTCAGGATGTAGATAACACAATGTGTGTGTGTTCTTTGTGACTGTTTTCAGGATGTAGATAACACAATGTGTGTGTTTTGTGACTGTTTTCAGGATGTAGATAACACAATGTGTGTGTGTGTGTCTTTGTGACTGTTTTCAGGATGTAGATAACACAATTGTGGTGTGTGTCTTGTGACTGTTTTCAGGATGTAGATAACACAATGTGTGTGTGTGTGTCTTTGTGACTGTTTTCAGGATGTAGATAACACAATGTGTGTGTGTGTCTTTGTGACTGTTTTCAGGATGTAGATACACAATGTGTGTGTGTGTCTTGTGACTGTTTTCAGGATGTAGATAACACAATGTGTGTGTGTTTGTGACTGTTTTCAGGATGTAGATAACACAATGTGTGTGTGTGTTGTGACTGTTTTCAGGATGTAGATAACACAATGTGTGTGTGTGTGTTTGTGACTGTTTTCAGGATGTAGATAACACAATTGTGTGTGTCAGTTGTGACTGTTTTCAGGATGTAGATAACACAATTGTGTGTGTCTTTGTGACTGTTTTCAGGATGTAGATAACACAATGTGTGTGTGTTTTGTGACTGTTTTCAGGATGTAGATAACACAATGGTGTGGTGTGTGTCTTTGTGACTGTTTCAGGATTAGATAACACAATGTGTGTGTGTGTCTTTGTGACTGTTTTTCAGGATGTAGATAACACAAGTGTGTGTGTGTGTTTTTGTGACTGTTTTCAGGATGTAGATAACACAATGTGTTGTGTGTGTCTTTGTGACTGTTTTCAGGATGTAGATAACACAATGTGTGTGTGTGTCTTTGTGACTGTTTTCAGGATGTAGATAACACAATGTGTGTGTGTTTTGTGACTGTTTTCAGGATGTAGATAACACAATGTGTGTGTGGTGTCTTTGTGACTGTTTTCAGGATGTAGATAACACAATGTGTGTGTGTGGTTTTGTGACTGTTTTCAGGATGTAGATAACACAATGTGGTGTGTGTCTGTGTGACTGTTTTCAGGATGTAGATAACACAATGTGTGGTGTTTGTGACTGTTTTCAGGATGTAGATAACACAATTGTGTGTGTCTTTGTGACTGTTTTCAGGATGTAGATAACACAATGTGTGTGTGTCTTTGTGACTGTTTTCAGGATGTAGATAACACAATGTGTGTGTTGTCTTTGTGACTGTTTTCAGGATTAGATAACACAATGTGTGTGTGTTTTGTGACTGTTTTCAGGATGTAGATAACACAATGTGTGGTGTGTGTCTTTGTGACTGTTTTCAGGATGTAGATAAACAATGTGTGTGTGTGTGTCTTTGTGATGTTTTCAGGATGTAGATAACACAATGTGGTGGTGCTTGTGACTGTTTCAGGATGTAGATAACACAGTGATGAGTGTGTGTTTGTGACTGTTTTCAGGATGTAGATAACACAATGTTGTGTGTGTGTCTTTGTGACTGTTTTCAGGATGTAGATAACACAATGTGTGTGTGTGTGACTGTTTTCAGGATGTAGATAAACAATGTGGTGTGTGTTTTTGTGACTGTTTTCAGGATGTAGATAACACAATTGGTGTGTGTCTTTGTGACTGTTTTCAGGATGTAGATAACACAAGTGTGTGTGTTCTTTGTGACTGTTTCAGATGTAGATAACACAATGTGTTGTCTTTGTGACGTTTTCAGGATGTAGATAAACAATTGGTGTGTCTTGGACTGTTTTCAGAGTAGATAACACAATGTGTGTGTGTGTGTGTTTTGTGACTGTTTTCAGGATGTAGTAACAAATGTGTGTTGTCTTTTGTTGTGATGTTTTCAGATGTAGATAACACATTGTGTGTGTGTGTCTTTGTGACTGTTTTCAGGATGTAGATAACACAATGTGTGTGTGTACGTGTGTGTGTTTGTGACTTTTCAGGATGTAGATAACACAATGTGTGTGTGTGTGTGTGTGACTTTTCAGGATGTAGATAACACAATGTGTGTGTGTTTGTGACTGTTTTCAGGATGTAGATAACACAATGTCTGTGTGTGTCTTTGTGACTGTTTTCAGGATGTAGATAACACAATGTGTGTGTGTGTGTCTTTGTGACTGTTTTCAGGGCGCATAATGAACGAACACTTTGGGGGGTTCATGAGGGAGAAGCCCCTGGACGAGAAGACCAGCTGGAAAGAGAGGATGGCCGAGCTGATCGCCCAGACCAGGAAAGAGAAGGTGTCTGTCTCTATGCTCTTTCCAAGATGATGATGTCTGTTGTTCTTTCTCCCCCCTGTGGGGATGCTGGGGGCTCTTTCAGTATAAATAGTATCCCCACATTGTGGACATTCTGTGCTAGAAACTTCCTCTTTTCTGTCACTCTCTTTGTTTCTGCCTTGCTCCTTTGCTTTCTGTCATTTCTTCCTTATCATTTTCTACCTTGCTGGTCCATTCACCTGTATGTGTTCAGTAAAGTCTTACATACTTTTTCTTAGGATTGATAATTGGGTACATGTATTAAATTCAATTTTGGCTCTAGGGAGGTGAGGTATGCGAAAGCAATTTAAAGTCATTTATGCCTGTTTTTATATATGTTTTGGTGTGCTTAGGTATGCTTAAATTTCTTTTCAGGTGCATTTTTTTTAATTCCCTGTGTGATAAATTGGATGGAGTGGTCAACGCCAGGGGCATGCCCTAAGATTATGTGTGCGAATGCATTGATGTGTGTACTTAATTTTCCTTTTATTTTTTTTTTCCTGTTGAAGTTTGTTTTAAAGCGTTTATAGCCCTGATATGGCTCTACACAGTCGGTTGGGCTTTAAACGATAACAATAACAATGTTGTTCTTTCTGACTTTCAGCGGTAGGCTGATAAAATACCAGTATAAAATATAGACTAGGTAAAACATAGTCCAGGTAGGGCCTCAGGATCTGGCCAGCTCATGGGTTTATGAGCAGGCTTAATGCTTGTGCCATGATCACCATACACGTGGCACCTGTGATGATGTTAGTGCATATGGAATTCGTTCCGAACGCGGAGACGTCTTCTTGAGAAACTGAAACTGAATCTGACTACAGATTTCAGGATTATGTGTTCGCTGTGGAATGTGTTACATGGCCAGGTAGATAAGGCATCCATCTAGCATGCAAGAAACCTTGGTTCGATTCCTAGAGAGAGGAAGGGAGAAATGTGGCATAATGGTTCAGAAGTTTAAACGCCAGTAACTAAACTTGAGGTTCCAGGGTTCGTTTCCCATTGTGGCCTGGACCTGTCTCCTCAGTCTGACCAAAAAATCAAACTGAACATCTAGTCCGGTGGAAGGGGATGAAAGATGAGTCGGACCCATGTGCCTGCTGGTCTGAGTATGCTATAAGATTTCATAGCAGTTTAAAAATCATGAAGAGCAGAGCATTCACTCGGCTGCCCCTGGTATAAACCCTTGGAGAGATGTGTTCATTTCCCAGGGCCCTCCCATTGAAGGCCAATTAGTCTTCTCGCCTTTCTGAAGTCTTGGTCAAAAAAAGAAAAAAGAAAGGATGGTGCCGCACTGCAGCGTCATGCCCTGAACAGGGAGAACGACCCAAGTTTCTCGTGGTAAAATCCATTGTGACAAAAAAAGAAATAAACGTGACCCATTCTCACAAAAGGCACAATAAGTCTCAGTTTGGGCATTTTTTTGGTTTTGGTATCACTATAAAGTTTAGAATCTCAGCTTTCAAATGGTTCTAAAGTTGAGTTTCAGGCTACAAATACAAAAAAAGTTATGGGCTTTCAAAGATGAGAGGGGTCAAGTCAGCCATGAGAAAAACAGTGTTGAAGAGAATAGGCCTGAATTGAAAAGGTATGGTCAGAAACTCCTTAGCAACAAGCATTAGATATCAACCAAATCAGCTGAAATTCCATACTTCCCTTGTTTACTTAATTATCCATCCATCGAAAACAACAAAAAGAAAAATGACTTTAAGAAAAGCGTACTTTAATCACCAAAATGTTAAGGAACTTGTGAATATTTTGAAAGGAGATAGTAGCACTTACCACACATTAAAACCACCAAAAAAAAGATACTTATCGATTGAATTTGACTTTATTGTGTTAGGACATGGTGTAAAAGTGGTTACAGGGCGTTAAAATGCAGAAAACTCAAAATTGACAAATGTGTCCCTGTGAGGTTTTCAGCCCACAGCAGTGAAAGGCCTCGCCCGACTTATTGTACCTTTTGTCAGAACGGGTCACAAATATGAATGGCTTTATGTGAATAGTCAGACAGGGATTTTTCTCCGATCTCAATGCAATGTTAGCACATACATGTTTGATATTTTGCTATATTATTATTATCTAATCTTTGTGCATTTGTCAAACTGCTGTAACCCTTGTTGTAAGGGTGTGTGTTGCCTTATATCTAATCTTTATGCATTTATAAAACTGCTGTAACCCTTGTTGTAAGGGTATTGTTGCCTTATATCTAATCTTTGTGCATTTGTCAAACTGCTGTAACCCTTGTTGTAAGGGTATTGTTGCCTTATACAGTAAATTTCTTGTTCGTGTTCAGTGTCTGTGTTTGCTAACAATGTCTTTATGTTTGTGTGACCAGTACGAGCGTCAGTCCGAAAAGGATGACGTAAAAAAGCGGATTGAAGCGATCGACGCTGAGTTCAAAGACATCCACGAACTAATGATGAATAAGGTGGGTCATAAAGTGTAAAGGAGAGTGTACAGTTTTGTATTTCATTAAAACAGACAGGTATTTTGCACTTTAATACACGGGAGAACAGTGGCAGAATGGTTCAGACATTCACCTGCCAATACCTAAACTCGAGGTTCCAGGGTTCGTTTTTCTGTTGACGCCTCGACTTTTCTCCTCAGTTTGACTGGAAAATCGATCTGAACAACTAGTCCTTCAGAAGAGGAAGAAAAAAAGAGTCAGACCCATGTGCCTTCTGGCCTGCATACGCTAAAGATCCCATGACAGTTTAAAATCGTGAAGAGCAGGGCATTTGCCCAGCTGCCGTGGTATAAAACATTAGAGAGAAAGGTTGATTTCCCAGGTCCCTCCCCTTGATGGCCAGTTAGCCTTCTTGCCTTCTGAAGCCTTGGTCAAAAAAAAATTGAGTGGCACTGTACTGCGGCAACAGACTCTCAAGGGGAAGAGCAGCATGAATTTCACATGGTAAATCCACTGTGACAAATAATGATAATAAAAATAATTATATGGTAATAGTAATTACAATGATAATAAATATCTTTGAACAAGAAATGTAATGTTACACTTTAAGTCAAAGTATGATAAAAATAATTATATGGTAATAGTAATTACAATGATAATAAATATCTTTGAACAAGAAATGTAATGTTACACTTTAAGTCAAAGTATAATAAAAATAATTATATGGTAATAGTAATTACAATGATAATAAATATCTTTGAACAAGAAATGTAATGTTACACTTTAACTCATTGATGACGTGGCTAAATGGACCCCGGCAATTTCCTGAGACGCACTATTTTTAGCAGTTTTACAAAAATTCTGAGCCCCTTCTATTTGCAATAAAAACATAAAGTTATACATTTTTAGAAAGCTCATTATGTCTACTTTTTAGAAATGAAACCAACTTGTATGAGTATTTCAGGTAAACTTTCCAAAATGTCAGGTCAAAATGCTATGTAAATGCAAAAAATATAAAAGTTCTGAAGTCAAATTTGCACACATGCAACATTATGAAATCAGTTCATTGTCAAATATTTTCCTACCTTTAGTCTTTTTGGGTCAAATGATGGCAGGAGAAGCTTTGAACAGCAAGATTTCAGTCAGTTTGATCCTTTTCATAGTCACTTATGCCACAAAATAAAAAAGATTATCAGTCACAGTCACTTGGGGTACGGCAAAAACAAGCCCAATTCAGACAAGGAAAAGTGTTAGCAGACAGTCTAAGGGAAGGAACTGTGTAGTGGAAGGTTACAACTTGATGACTGGTTGATTTCCCTTGAATAGCAAGGCTGCTTCACACAGTGAACATTAATTAACTCCGCCGCTTCCCTGGAAGCAGCATGTCGTTTATGACGTCACAGACGGCCGTTCACATGAAGCGGCTCATCGTCAATGAGTTAAGTCAAAGTATGAACAAGGGAAGCAATATTATTTTTAATGCAGATGTGTGAACAGTGAACTCAGTATTATCCTTTAAAACAAATTATGCAACAAGAGATACAATATTACATTGTCAACACAGATGCATAAACAATGAACAAACATCGCTCTAATCAATAATTGATTCCTTTGAGAATCTTATCCCCTCAGTCAACCACTTTTCATGGGAATGACTGATATGTATTTATGTGTGTACATGCGTATGTGTGTGTGTCAGAGATTGTGTTAATGTGGGTATCCATTTGCATGTTTGTGTGTGTGTGTTTGTGTCTGTGTGTGTGTGTCTGTCTGTGTACCTGTGTGTGTGTGTGTTGTGTATATGGTGTTTGTGCACATAAATGTCTGTGTGTGTGTGTCTGTGTATCTGTGTGTGTGTTTGTGTTTATGGTGTTTGTGCACGTAAATGTGGTGTGTGTGTGTGTCTGTGTCTGTGTGTGTGTGTGTTGTGTATATGGTGTTTGTGCACGTACATGTGTGTGTGTGTGTTGTGTATATGGTGTTGTGTACGTAGTGTGTGTTGTTGTTGTATATGGTGTTTGTGCACGTACATGTGTGTTTTGTGTTGTGTATATGGTGTTTGTGTACGTACATGTGTGTGTGTGTG
>JAPXFY010000017.1:80347514-80400014 GCA_030674185.1 Monoplex corrugatus
TTGTCATTGTTGATGTCAGTTAGAGTGACACATTTGTTGTCATTGTTGATGTCAGTTAGAGTGACACATTTGTTGTCATTGTTGATGTCAGTTAGAGTGACACTTTTGTTGTCATTGTTGATGTCAGTTATAGTGACACATTTGTTGTCATTGTTGATGTCAGTTAGAGTGACACATTTGTTGTCATTGTTGATGTCAGTTAGAGTGACACATTTGTTGTCATTGTTGTCAGTTAGAGTGACACATTTGTTGTCATTGTTGATGTCAGTTAGAGTGACACTTTTGTTGTCATTGTTGATGTCAGTTATAGTGACACATTTGTTGTCATTGTTGATGTCAGTGAACACTTTTGTTGTCATTGTTGATGTCAGTTATAGTGACACATTTGTTGTCATTGTTGATGTCAGTTATAGTGACACATTTGTTGTCATTGTTGATGTCAGTGACACATTTGTTGTCATTGTTGATGTCAGTTATAGTGACACATTTGTTGTCATTGTTGATGTCAGAGTGACACATTTGTTGTCATTGTTGATGTCAGTAGAGTGACACATTTGTTGTCATTGTTGATGTCAGTTAGAGTGACACATTTGTTGTCATTGTTGATGTCAGTTAGAGTGACACATTTGTTGTCATTGTTGATGTCAGAGTGACAAAATTTCGTCATTGTTGATGTTAGCTAGAGTGACACATTTGTTGTCATTGTTGATGTCACAGTGACCATGTTCATCATTGTTGATGTCAGTTAGAGTGACACATTCATCATTGTTGATGTCAGTTTAGAGTGACACATTCATCATTGTTGATGTCAGTTAAGGCCTGCAGACTATACTTATTGTTTGGGGAAGCGATTACGTAAAAAAGAAAATGAAAAAAGTATGTCTGTGAAGCAGATGTTTTTGTGCTGCTGGTGTTCGGGGTGGACGGGGTTGGTTTGGGTTTTTTCTGGGTGTGTGTGTATGATTTTTGTTTTGGGTTTGTTTGTTTTTTGGGGGGGAGGGGGAGTGTTTTTAGTTTGTTTGTTTTTTTTACATCAAGATTGGAAGATAATAATAATAATATATAATAATTAATATATTTTATTTATATAGCGCAAAATCTTGATAAAATCAAATCTAAGTGCTGAAACAGACACACACACACACACACACACACACACACACACACACACACACACACACACACACACACACACACACACATGCAGCACACAGACACCCACACACACACACACAACACACACACACACACACAGCACCACACACACACACACACACACACACACACACACACACACACAACACAACACACACACACACGCGCATGGCTATAAATGGGGAGAAAGAATAAAAGCAATGGAAAATTATAGAGAGCATATTAGAATACACTGGGGGAGTTAAGATGATGGAGACAATAAATGTTGTTGGTGGTTGGACATAGGCTGTGTGTTGTGTTGTTCAGGAGTCGGTTTGGGGATGTGGGTGTATGGGGCGTTAATGCCATCAGTGTGTGTGTACTGGCTGTGTTAACAGTAACACTGTTGTCCTGTGAAACATTTCACTAGCTATAATATGCTCTGTTACATTTTGCCAACACGCAAAGCCAGAACAAGATTGAGGCAGCCCAGATGTGGTTTCTAAGAAGAATGTTGAGAGTTCCCTGGACAGCAAAGAAAACAAACGAGACAGGTCTTGATGGAGACAGACACAAGAAGATCATTGATAAGGAAGATTAGGAAAAACGGGCAACATGTACAGGCCATTTTATGAGGAAAGGGGAATTAGGACATCTGATCTTAACATAAAGGATGGTGGGAAAGAAAGCACCAGGTAGACCCAGGGAAAAAATTATTGATTGGACTAGCAGAATGGCTGAGGACAGAGAGGGTGGAAGATGTGCTTGCGGCAACAAGGGATAGATACATATGGAGGTTCATGATCGCCAACGCCATGTAGCAGGGCACATGATGATGATGACATTTTGTTACATTTTATTTTGCAGCCATCAGAAAGAAATAAGGAATGACCATGTTTGTTACATTTTGTTACATTTTATTTTGGAGCCATCAGAAAGAAATAAGGAATGACCATGTTTGTTACATTTTGTTACATTTTGTTATGTTTTATTTTGCAGCCATCAGAAAGAAATAAGGAATGACCATGTTTGTTATATTTTGTTATGTTTTATTTTGCAGTCATCAGACAGACTTAAGTCTGAAGGTGAACTGGCGAAAGAGGAGGCAGAAAGATTGAAAAAATTGGAGGTGAGATGAGAGACGAAAGGCTTGATTCCTTCCTGTGTGTTTCGACACCATATTTTTTTTCAGTATTTGTATGAATGGAATGTGTTTATCAAGGAAATTTTGTAATTGTTGTTTTTGTCTTAAGTTTTATGCGTTTTTTTTTCCTTATCTTTTGTTTCGTGTACACTGAACAAAATCTGGTTGGCTGAAATTTGTGCCTGTTTCGTCTTGTGACTGAAGTACATGTTCTTGTCACCTTGGTGTAGTGGTTAGTGCAATGGACTGCTGACTGGAACAGGGCTCCCACTTTTCCGTGAATTCGCGGATTTCCGCTAAAACCGAGAGTGAAAAATCCGCGAAAAAAAAATTTTCCGCAAAAAAAAAGAAATATAAAAAAACTGTAAATTAAGCTCAGATATGTGTCAGATTGCGCCATTTTAAACATAAATTTTCAAGTCCACCTCCCCCCCCCCCCCCACCCGGACCCCCCCTGATTTTCAGGGATTTCTGCTTTTCCTCGTGGGAGCCCTGCTGGAAGGTTGTGGGTTCAAATCCTGATCAGTCCCTTAACCCTTTCAGTGCCAGAGAAAAATGTAAACATGTGCTTCCCCATTGCCGGGGAATTTTGAGGATTCGAGGGTAATAATTAACAAAAAATTCTTGCAAAAACTGTTGAAGGATACAATCAATAGAAGCATAATGTTTTTTGAAGGAAAATGAACGAGGATTCTGAATCTGGCTTATTTTTCTTAGCTTGATTGTAAAACCTATGCCAGGCATCCCAAAGTGGAAAATTTTTTTGTGTTGTCTAAAATAAGTTTCCATCTCTACAGATTGATACCCAACATACTCACAACACAAAAAAAACAGTTGAAAATGACTTGTTGTTGTCAGTTTACATACATAAATGAAAACAAAACATATGACATCATAAAATGTTATGAAACGATACTAAACCCATGCAGACAAATAAGTAAGTTACCACCATATGATTGACCGGGTTTTTCAGTAAACATAAAAGTGATTGTGTAGCAACGAACAGTCAAACTACATGCAGTAGTGTAACTCAGACACTGAAACATCAACTACACTAATAATTGTGTTCTTTTCATCCAGGTTCTGCAATCAAAACAAGCAAGAATAAGCCCAAATCAGAATCCTTATTCAATAAGCAACAGCTCATGCGAATCAGTCTGAGAAAACAGCTGAAAAAGCATTAGTCAAGCACCATTCCCAACTGTCAACCTCGGATTTATAAAATGAGGATGGTTGACTTTGTCCATTTGGAGGCCAACAGATTTTCAGTGAACGAACACTTCCTGGCACGCTATGCCTGCCATGCGTCTAACTGGGGACAGCTCTCGACCTTCCTGCCCCTCTCCCCTTCTCATCTTCCCCCTTCCACACCAACGAACACTTTGCGTGACCCATCTCACCATTGTCCCATCACGTTCAGCTAGTTGGGTCCAAAGTAACCGAAGTTGTCAGGCCTTGCCACTCGCCATTCGCCACTGACCAACGGCAGTCGCCAGTCTGACTCTGTGTGTTTTGTATCTGCTTGCATCGATTCAGCCAGCAAGCGTTGAATGTCGGGTGGTCATGTTACTTTCTCCACCCATGTTGAAGCGAATCATCAGATAACAAATTCATCAATTGTCATCCTGCTGTAAAACATTTGAACGGCCTCTAGAGTGGTGAAAGTCAGGACTGAACGGTTTAGCCAACGTTCGCTTGTCGAATGTTGCGTCGCCATTTGTGACCACTTCACGTGGTCCTATTACCTATTCATTGGACAATAAAGTGTCTTCCCTTGACGTATCTATTTATCCTATTTTTATATTGTAAGACACCTATTGCTCAGTGTTGCAGCGTTTCCGTGTGCTGACATGCGCAACAATTGTTGCAACGAAAAAATAGAAATAAACTCCTGTATCGTCAGCTGCGCTTCTTTTAGGCCACTAGCAACACCCTTTGTGCATTTCGAGTTGCTTGCTTATAGGCACTGACTGGTTAAACAATCCGTGATGATTTTCGGCTCCAACCAGCTGTCTACCGAGCAGCTGACATGCTATGGCCTCATTGGGAAGACTGGGCCATACAGGAGTTCCATTCACTCTCAATCCAGTCCATTACACCGCAGGTGTCTGTATCCTTTGGACCTGGTTGATGCTGGGATATATTATGATAGTAAGCGTAGAGTACAGCCATGTCACACAGTCTCAATCCTCGATGGAACTCCATAGCATCATGATTGTCATCCTCGTCATCATTATCATCTTTGCATTGTAAAATCTGTTCCAGTTTCTGTGGCCATTAACTCTTTTCCCGCCATGGTCGCAATCAAGCGACTTCCCGTACAACCGTCATGGTCGCATTTGTGCGACTTGGAGGGGTCATGCTAAACGATAACTTTTCACGCGGGTACAAAGCTTCTGTCAGCTCCACTGGTGAATGCAGAGGACTGTGCTATTTTTAAACTTTACCCAGCGACCTAGTTTTACTGCAGTAAGGCCGAAGTGTGGCTTTGTTAACTGTCGGAATTTACGTCATGTTTTCTCCAAAGCGTTTTCTCCAAAATGGCTGCAAATCGACACTCATTGTCTACCACTCCGAGTAGAATAAGCAGACAGCTGACTTTGTATGTAGATTTTCTATTGTTTTTCCTCATTTATTATAATGATATTTGGTGCACAACTCACGAAATAAGGTCAGTAGTACAACTAATAAACTGTATGAAAAAACATTTTGTTTTTCTTTCTAATAAGATTATCTGTGGAATAATCAATCAAGCACATAAACATAAGAAAGCATTCACATATAAATAAAATCTGCCCTTTACACAGCAAAAAAAAGTAAGTGAAAATCTTTAATAGTCTTTGAGATATAAGCTTTTAAAAATGCGTACTGCGCTGCAAAATGGCTGCCCAAAATTACTTGGCACTGAGGAGTGCCGTTTCTGGGGAAACTTGGCGGTGAAAGAGTTAAGATGGCATAGAAAGAGAGATGAAAAGAAAGTAAATGTTCACATTCTGGTTTCTTGTTTTCTGGTTTATGAAATCATTGCGGTAAAATTGTCACCAAGAAGATCAATCAAGATAAGAACTAACACTATATAAATTTTGAAATGCGACATTCATTTCTGTAAAATAGCCACCAAGAAGATTGATCAGGATAAGAACTCGCACTGTATTGGAATGTGACATGCTAACTACTTAATGGTTAGAAGATCCAAAACAAGTGTGACTGCCCGCGCCCAAGCAAACAGGAACCAGAAGAACAAGAAAACCAATATAAGCGCGTATCCCACAAAACAAAACAGAACAAGCGCAAATTTTCGGCCAACCGGCCTTTTGTCAAGCGCGAACGCACGGTCACAAACAGATCACAAACACCAAACAATGGATAATAAAAATATCTTACCCACTGGACGAGGCGGCAGGGAAGTTTTTAGTCCCGTTTTTATTATCCATTGTTTGGTGTTTGTGATCTGTTTGTGACCGTGCGTTCGCGCTTGACAAAGGCTAGTTGGCCGAAAATTTGCGCTTGTTTTTTTTGTTTTGTTGGATACGCACTTATATTGGTTTTCTTGTTCTTCTGGTTCCTACTTTATGGTTGTCAGCCTGTACCAAGAACTGCATAATGTGACATGGACGGAGTGAAGTGTGTCTCCCCCCCCCCCCCCCCCCCCCCCCGACCCATGGGGACGCCGGGGGCTCTTTCAGCATAAATTGTATCCCCACCTTCTGAAAATTGTGTGCTTGAAATGTCCTCTTTTCTGTCACTCTCTCTGTTTCTGCCTTGTTCCTTTGCTTTCTATCATTTCTGCCTATCATTTTCTGCCTTAATGATCCATTCGCCTGTATGTGTTCGATAAAGTCTTATGTACTTTTTCTTAGGATTGATAATTGGGTCCATGTATTAAGTGCATTTTTGGCTCTAGGGAGGTGAGGTATGCCGAAGCAATTTTGGGTAATTTATGCCGTTTTTATATATGTTTTAGTGTCCTGAGGTATGTCCTTAGGTATGCGTATATGTGTATTCAGGTGTGTTTTTTAAATCCCCTGTGCAATAAATTGGACAGAGTGGTCAACACCAGGGGCATGTCCTTAGACTGTGTGCGCGAATTCATTGATATGTGTACTTTTTTTTTTTTTTTTTTTTTTTTTTTTGCCTGCTGACCTGAAGTTTTGTATGTTTTGTAGCGGTTATAGCCCTGATATGGCTCTACGCAGTCAGCTGGGCATTGAACAACAATAACAATAACCTATATGACAAGCGTTACCTGTGTTTCAGGACGACCGTAAGAGAAGGATGAAGGGAGAATTGGCGTCACTTGAAGCACCAACGCATGTCTCTGCCGACAGTTTGGAGGACGGGTAACTGTGGAATTATTCGTAGCATTGAATATTCATCAGGTTTTGAGTGATGGGCAGTTTTGGGGGTTAGATATAACTGGAATAATTATAGGACAGTTTGTGGCTTGGGTATGACTGGAATAATTATAGGACAGTTTGGGGGTTAGGTATAACTGGAATAATTATAGGACAGTTTGGGGGTTGGGTATAACTGGAATAATTATATGACAGTTTGGGGGTGGGTATGACTGGAATAATTATAGAACAGTTTGGGGGTTAGGTATAACTGGAATAATTATAGGACAGTTTGGGGGTTGGGTATGACTGGAATAATTATAGAACAGTTTGGGGGTTAGGTATAACCGGAATAATTATAGGACAGTTTGGGGGTATAACTGGAATAATTTAGAACAGTTTGGGGGTATAACTGGAATAATTATAGGACAGTTTGGGGGTTAGGTACAACTGGAATAATTATAGGACAGTTTGGGGGTTGGGTATAACTGGAATAATTATAGGATAATTTGGAAGTTGGGTATAACTGGAATAATTATAGGACAGTTTGGAAGTTGGGTATAACTGGAATAATTATAGGACAGTTTGGGGGTTGGGTATAACTGGAATAATTATAGAACAGTTTGGAAGTTGGGTATAACTGGAATAATTATAGGATAGTTTGGGTGTTGGGTATAACTGGATTAATTATAGAACAGTTTAGAAGTTGGGTATAACTGGAATAATTATTGGACAGTTTGGGGGTTGGGTATAACTGGAATAATTATTGGAAGTTGGGTATAACTGGAATAATTATAGGACAGTTTGGGGATTAAGTATAACGGGAATAATTATTGGACAGTTTGGGGTTGGGTATAACTGGAATAATTATAGGATAGTTTGGGTGTTGGGGATAACTGGAATAATTATAGGATAGTTTGGGTGTTGGGTATAACTGGAATAATTATAGAACAGTTTGGGTGTTGGGTATAACTGGAATAATTATAGGATAGTTTGGGTGTTGGGTATAACTGGAATAATTATTGGACAGTTTGGGGGTTGGGTATAAATGGAATAATTATAGGACAGTTTGGGGATTAAGTATAACTGGAATAATTATAGGACAGTTTGGGGGTTAGGTATAACTGGAATAATTATAGGACAGTTTGGGGGTTAGGTATAACTGGAATAATTATAGGACTGTTTGGGGATTAGGTATAACTGGAATAATTATAGGACAGTTTGGGGGTATAACTGGAATAATTATAGGACAGTTTGGGGGTTAGGTATGACTGGAATAATCATAGGACAGTTTGGAAGTTGGGTGTAACTCGAATAATCATAGCTTTGAATATTCATTAGATCATATGTGGTGGATAGTTTGGGGGATGGGCATAACTGTTGAATAATTACAGCTCTGTATATTCATTAGGTCATAATATTGTTTAATTACAGCTCTGAATATTCATTAGATCGTAAGTGATGCACAGTTTGGGGGATGGGCATAACTGTTGAATAATTACAGCTCTAAATGTTCATTAGGTCATGGGTGGGTGGGGGGGGGGGGGGGGGATGAATATAAATGTTGAAAAATCACACATCCGAATATTTATAAGGTCATGAGTGGTGCACTGTTTGGGGGATGTGTATAAATGTTGAATAGTTACTGTTTCTGAATATTCATCAGATCATAAGTGATTTGACAGTCTAGTATGTACAGCAGTTGAATAATTATAGCGCTGAATAAGTGAGATGCATAACTGAGCAACACAGTAACAAACTTGTGGAAACATGTGACCTCCCACCACGAAATCAGTCTTAACTAGCATTTTCCATTGCTTTTATTCTTGCTTTTATTGCTTTTATTCTTTCTCCCCATTTATAGCCATGCGTGCGTGTGTGTGTGTGTGTGTGTGTGTGTGTGTGTGTGTGTGTGTGTGTGTGTGTGTGTGTGTGTGTGTGTGTGTGCGTGCGTGCGTGCGTGCGTGCGCGCGCGTGCGTGCGTGTGTGTCTGCTTCAGCGCTTAGATTTGATTTTATCAAGATTTTGCGCTATATAAATATTGTAATTATTAATTATTATTTTGGGCATTTTAAAGATATACATATCACTGGAAAGTGTACATTCTGCTGATTATTTTGGTATTTGAACAAAGCTTGTACTCAAAAAAATGTAGAAGTTATGTATGTTTAAACTTTGACTCCCTCATCCTACCCGCCAGGTATTTGTATTGTCAGCCAGGACAGCAAGCAAAACCTTCACCATTCATACCCTCATACTCTCCACCAGCTTCCTGCAGAAAGCTGTATGATAGTGTCAGGGAGTGAAAGGTTCAGTTTTTGCAGTTGATGGAGAGGGTGCGGGAGTGAATGGGTTAAAGTCATTAAGTTGTATGACAGCCATTTTGAGAAAACGGCCTCTAAAGTTTTTGTGTGCTCTTCTACACATTTTCCTTAAATTTCTTTATTTGGTGGCTTTGACCCAGTTTGTTTCTAATTTTCGTTGTCATTATCTGAAAGGTGCACCAAAGAGCTTTCCATCAGTATATTACATGTGGGGGTACTGTACAGGTTACGGTTCATAATAAGAGACAAAAATAGGTACTTTTGGTAGGAAATTGCGTTCTTTCTGCTGCGATCAGTGTATTAAAATACCGATTAAAATTGATTAACAACATTTTTTCAAGAAAAACATTTCTGTGGGGGATAGATTATAGTCTACAGAAATCAATTTTGAGAAAAAGTCAAAACACCCCAGACAGACCCTCAGTCACCTTTTCAGCTCCTAGTGCTGTTCGACTGACTGCGAGTTAAGACTGATTTCGTGGTGGGAGGTCACATATTGACATGTTGGTGGATGGAGAGGGGTCTTCCATTCTGTTTTGGTCGACTGGCTGGGCTGGACCTGGTTGGTGTGCGTTGTGTGGCTATGTCCTGGGGTTTGTCATCTCCCCACCTTGCCATTCGGTTTGTAACAAGCTAACTGATGACTGGGTTTGAATGGGTCATGCAGTGCATGGACATCCCCCTCTCTACTTGATGAAATGGCTGTCGAGTTGCGTCAGGAGCTTGGGAGGTGATTGTCCAGAGAGTGGCGAGGCGTTGATGCTCTGGGTCCCATCCACACCCTCAGGTGTTTCTTGTTAACACATATGAGTGTCCCAGGAAATTTGAGTTTTTCCTTCAATTTTGCATGACTTTAACCCTTTCAGCCCTAAGTACTTCTAGATCTCTGACACCCTCAACCCTGAGTATTTTTAGAGAAATTCTAGCGAAAACCGGTGTCTCAGAATAAATCCTTCTAATGCTTAAAAATTTGCCAGGGAGAAAGTATAGGGTGTCTGGAATTCGGTAATATAAACAGGATGTGGCAGAGGAGAGTAGGTGCCGGTAGGTCGCATACCGCACACCAGCACCATACCAGGCCAGGTCAAATGGACATGTCAGGCCGCTCCTGTGGCCTGCTGAGTACAGAGGTATTAATCGCACTGGCCGCCGCATCGGCCAGCCGGGTTCAAAGGGTTAAGAGTTATGGGACATGATTTATTTGATCTTTATCATCACTGATACAATGCTGTTGTCATGTTGATTTATTGAATTGATTTATTGATGACCAGGTTCAGTACTAGTGGTTACACCCCAATCATCTCAACAGACAGCGATGACAAGAATGACGACAGAGAGGAGGAGGAGGATGGTGATAAAGATGGCAGTGATGATGGCGATGATGGAGACAGTAGTGAGGACGAGGATGAAGACGGGTAGCGACGACAGTGATCTGTGTGATGATGACGATGATGACGACGATGATGATGATGACGACGAGGAAACAGAGAAAGTAGTGGAGGAACTGCTGAAGAAGAAGATGGCGGCGGAAAAGAAAGGGGCGCTCAAATCCATTCTGAAGAATCCACAAGCTTCACGAGGTCCAGCTGTTGATCCGGAGGTGAGTGATTGTGTTGTGGTGATAGTCTCTGTGGATCTGAACTGTGTCTTGTGTGTTGTTAACCCTTTGAATCCCTCACGCTATTCGCCAACTGCAAAAACTTAACCCTTTGACTCCCGCACCCTATTCACCAACTGCAAAAACTTAACCCTTTGACTCCTCACCCTATTCACCAACTGCAAAAACTTAACCCTTTGGCTCCCACACCCTATTCACCAACTGCAAAAACTTAACCCTTTGACTCCTTCACCCTATTCACCAACTGCAAAAACTTAACCCTTTGACTCCCGCACCCTTTCCACCAACTGCAAAAACTTAACCCTTTGACTCCCACACCCTATCCAACATCCCGCTGGTGGATAGGACATGGAAGTAAAGAATCAACCTGTTAACTGCTGCCGACCAAATATTCAGTCAGAAGAAACATACACCTCCAGTGCCTCCGAATGAATATTTGGTCGGCGACCTTTCCCGGTTTTTAGCCAGGAAACCTCGACACTTTCAGTGACGTTTGAAGTATCAACGGAAACTTCAGGATTCCCTTTAAAAATAGATGCTAATTACATATGCATGACATTTTACGGTCTTTTCCACCCATGCAATTGAAAAGATGACCCCTACAGCTGATTGTTATTCAGCGACTGTAAACAATGGTGGACGAACCAGTTTCAACACCTAGCAGCACCCAGGCATGAAAAACAACTTATAATAATAATAATAATAATAATTACAATATTTATATAGCGCAAAATCTTAAATAGAAATCAAATCTAAGCGCTGAACATACACATACGCATGCATGCACACACACGCACACACACACACATACACATGGCTATAAATGGGGAAAAAGAAGAAAAGCAATGGAAAATTGTTGATAACATATAGACAAATGTATATTACAATGTGATTCCACACCGAGTGGAGACAGGCTGCAGTGGGGGTTGAGTGAGGTCAGGATTTTATGTAGAGGAGAAAAGGTGAGTTTTGAGAGCGGACTTGAAGGAGACAAAAGTAGGTTGCTGACGGACTGAGAGAGGAAGTTTGTTCCAGGGGAGTGGACCAGAAACAGAGAAGGCTCGTGGACCATAGGTATTGAGCTTAGTGCATGGAAAGCGAAAAGTGAGAGGATCGGAAGCAGAGCGGAGGGTACATGAGGGAACATAGATCTCAAGTAGGCTTGATAGGTAATTGGGGGCTGCGTTATTGAGGCTTTTGTAGCAGATGGTGTCTAATTTGTACTGTATGCGCTTTGATACAGGGAGC
Source organism: Monoplex corrugatus (assembly GCA_030674185.1). NCBI lineage: Eukaryota > Metazoa > Mollusca > Gastropoda > Littorinimorpha > Ranellidae > Monoplex > Monoplex corrugatus. Next base: position 80,359,317 of record JAPXFY010000017.1, read on the forward strand.
CAGTGAAGTTGTGGTCAGCTTTTTTTCTTTTTGCAGCATATATAGCTGACGAAGTTGCAGAAATCATTATGTGAGGTGATTCTGATTTGGAGTCTGTTGATTCACTCCATGACAATGAAAGTGACAATAATCTGGTGCCTACAGGCGATATTTCGATGTCGGATTTGACCCAGATAAGAGTCAGAATGACATTACTCATCATCATCATCAGGTGCCCTGCCGCATGGCGTTGGCGATCATGGACTTCCATCTGTCTCTATCTCACGTTGCCCCTAGCATCTCCCCCACCCTCCTCATCCCCAGCCACTCTGCAAGTCCGTCCAGCATTCTCTCCCTGGGTCTACCCGGTGCTCTCTTTCCCTCCAGCTTTCCCGTTTGACCAGGTGCTCCAAATCCCCCTTCCTCATAAAATGGCCTATAAATGTTGCCTGTCTTTTCCTAATCTTCCTTATGAGTGATCTGTTTGTGTCTGCCTCCATCAAGACTGTCTCGTTTGTTTTCTTTGCTGTCCATGGAACTCTCAACATTCTTCTTAGAAACCACATCTCACATGACATTACTAGCTTTGGCGATCCTCAAACTGAAAATATTTCTGCTCCTGGTGTATTGTAAAGTATACTGAACAAGAAAATATATAGTTTTGTGGGGTTTTCTGGGCAGGATGAAGAGATATGAATTTTATTTTATTTTTAAGTCAAAACGTTTGAAATTCCTTGGCAAAGGCGATTTACCTCTGTATTTACGTTTTGGCACTTAAGGGGTTAAGATGAGCAGCGAACAAGCCAACTTTGTGTTGTAAGGTGGGAATCAACAGGAGACGTGAGATCTGAAGTCCATGGGGGTATCAAAAGAGCAAGCCTGTCAACATTGAGGAACGATTTTTAGAAAAGACAGATAAACAGACAGAAAAATATCTGTCAGCCACCTGAAGGCTGTGTGTGTATGTGTGGTGTGTGTGTGTGTGTGTGTGTGTGTTGTGTGTGTGTGTGTGTTGTGTTGTGGTGTATGTGTGTGTGTGTGTGTGTGTGTGTGTGTGTGTGTATGTGTGTGTGTGTGTGTGTGTGTGGTGTGTGTGTGTGTGTATATGTGTGGTGTGTGTATGTATGTGTGGTGTGTGTGTGTATGTGTGGTGTGTGTGTGTATGTGTGTGTGTGTGTGTATGTGTGGTGTGTGTGTGTGTGTATATGTGTGGTGTGTGTGTGTGTATGTATTTATGTGTGGTGTGTGTGTATGTGTGTGTGTGTGTGTGTGTGTATGTGTGGTGTGTGTGTGTGTATGCGTGTGTGTGTGTGTGTGTGTATGTGTGTGTGTGCGCACGCATGTGTGTGTGGTGTGTGCGCGCACGCATGTGTGTGTGTATGTATGTGTGATGTGTGTGTTTGTATATATGAGTGTGTGTATATGTGTGTGTGTATAGGTGTGTGTATGTAGGCACACGAGTGTGTGTGTGCATGTGTACGTACCTCATGATACATTATTCAGTATTGGTATGTAATTACCTGTTGCAGGAGAAAAAGAGAATCGCAGAGGCGGCCAAAAAGGAGATGCCCTACACTTTCAAAGGTAACTGTGTATATATGTGTGTATGTGTGTGTGTGTGTTCATTCGTTCTTTGATTTAACATCTTTTCACTATAAGTGATATTAGACGGGGGAGGGGGGGGGGGGGGGGGGGGAAGGGGAAATAAAAAAAAAGTGAACAAAATAAAATGTAGAACGACAGTTTGACGGGTTGGATTTGGGCAGAGGGAAGACAGAGGAAAAAGACATTAGCAGGTGGGGGGGGAACAGTAAAATGGAACGAGAACTTAACACTAACAATTAACTTCAACAACGTGAAGGGAAATTGTAACACTAAAACACAAACCGAATAAAGTTAAAGTAATGCATTAACAGGACTGTGAACTAATGATTCTGAAATTCTAACTAACAAAGTTTGATCTGATAATGATTTTCAGAACACTTTGTGTGTGTGTGAGTGTGTGTGTGTGTGTGTGTGTGTGTGTGTGTGTGGTGTGTGAGTGTGTGTGTGTGTGTGTACATTGTGTGTGTGTGTGTGTGTGTGTACATGTGTGTTGTATATATATATATATATATAGATATAGATATGTCTACATTGTCATCAGGGAAAAGAGGACACGATGTAACATTTGCCTAGAAGAGAAGAAGTACGACATTAAGTATTTGTATTGTCTTCTTTTGTCACAATGGGTTAACTATTCCATAGAGTGTGTAATATACCATTTACCTGGAAGAGAACAAATAGTTATGTTTGGTCACAATGGGTTAACTATTCCATAGAGTGTGTAATATACCATTTACCTGGAAGAGAACAAATAGTTATGTTTTGTCACAATGGGTTAACTATTCCGTAGAGTGTCTAATATACCATTTACCTGGAAGAGAAGAAGTACAACATTTAGTATTTGTATTGTCTTCTTTTGTCACAATGGGTTAACTATTCCATAGAGTGTGTAATATACCATTTACCTGGAAGAGAACAAACAGTTGTGTTTTGTCACAATGGGTTAACTATTCCATAGAGTGTGTAATATACCATTTACCTGGAAGAGAACAAACAGTTGTGTTTTGTCACAATGGGTTAACTATTCCATAGAGTGTGTAATATACCATTTACCTGGAAGAGAACAAATAGTTATATGTAATATACCATTTACCTGGAAGAGAACAAATAGTTATATGTAATATACCATTTACCTGGAAGAGAACAAATAGTTATGTGTAATATACCATTTACCTGGAAGAGAACAAATAGTGATGTGTAATATACCATTTACCTGGAAGAGAACAAATAGTTATATGTAATATACCATTTACCTGGAAGAGAACAAATAGTTATGTGTAATATACCATTTACCTGGAAGAGAACAAATAGTTATATGTAATATACCATTTACCTGGAAGAGAACAAATAGTTATGTGTAATATACCATTTACCTGGAAGAGAACAAATAGTTATGTGTAATATACCATTTACCTGGAAGAGAACAAATAGTTATATGTAATATACCATTTACCTGGAAGAGAACAAATAGTGATGTGTAATATACCATTTACCTGGAAGAGGACAAATAGTTATGTGTAATATACCATTTACCTGGAAGAGAACAAATAGTTATGTGTAATATACCATTTACCTGGAAGAGAACAAATAGTTATGTGTACTATACCATTTACCTGGAAGAGAACAAATAGTTATATGTAATATACCATTTACCTGGAAGAGAACAAATAGTTATATGTAATATACCATTTACCTGGAAGAGAACAAATAGTTATGTGTAATATACCATTTACCTGGAAGAAAACAAATAGTTATGTTTAAATTTCTATTCAGTATGGTTTTAAATCCCCTGTGTGACAAATTGGACGGAGTGGTCAACGCCAGGGGCATCTCCTTAGATTATGTGCGCGAATGCATTGATAGGTGTACTTGTTTTTCTTTTCCGTTTTTTTCCCCTGTTGAAGTACTGCGTCTGTTTTGAAACGGTTGTAGCCCTGACATGGCTCTACGCAGTCAGCTAGGCTTTAAACAACAATAACCATAAAAAACGTGGTTCACTCAAGGGTTGTACCAACAACCGCTGCATTACGAGCATGGCACTCTTAAGAGTGAGCTAACAGCTATATCACCACCAGCTGGTGAGCTAACAGCTATATCACCATCAACTGGTGAGCTAACAGCTATATCACCATCAGTTGGTGAGCTAACAGCTATATCACCATCAACTGGTGAGCTAACAGCTATATCACCATCAATTGGTGAGCTAATAGCTATATCACCATCAACTGGTGAGCTAACACCTATATCAACTGGTGAGCTAACAGCTATATCAACTGGTGAGCTAATAGCTATATCACCACCAACTGGTGAGCTAACAGCTATATCACCATCAACTGGTGAGCTAACAGCTATGTCATCATCAACTGGTGAGCTAACAGCTATATCACCACCAACTGGTGAGCTAACAGCTATATCACCATCAACTGGTGAGCTAACAGCTATGTCGCCATCAACTGGTGAGCTAACAGCTATATCACCACCAACTGGTGAGTTAACAGCTATATCACCACCAACTGGTGAGCTAACAGCTATATCACCAACTGGTGAGTTAACAGCTATATCACCAACTGGTGAGCTAACAGCTATATCACCACCAACTGGTGAGCTAACAGCTATATCACCATCAACTGGTGAGCTAACAGCTATATCACCACCAACTGGTGAGCTAACAGCTATATCACCATCAACTGGTGAGCTAACAGCTATATCACCATCAACTGGTGAGCTAACAGCTATATCACCAACTGGTGAGCTAACAGCTATATCACCACCAACTGGTGAGCTAACAGCTATATCACCACCAACTGGTGAGTTAACAGCTATATCACCAACTGGTGAGCTAACAGCTATATCACCATCAACTGGTGAGCTAACAGCTATATCACCACCAACTGGTGAGCTAACAGCTATATCACCACCAACTGGTGAGCTAACAGCTATATCACCATCAACTGGTGAGCTAACAGCTATATCACCATCAACAGGTGAGCTAACAGCTATATCACCATCAACTGGTGAGTTAACAGCTATATCACCAACTGGTGAGCTAACAGCTATATCACCACCAACTGGTGAGCTAACAGCTATATCACCACCAACTGGTGAGCTGACAGCTATATCACCACCAACTGGTGAGCTAACAGCTATATCACCATCAACTGGTGAGCTAACAGCTATATCACCACCAACTGGTGAGCTGACAGCTATATCACCACCAACTGGTGAGCTAACAGCTATATCACCATCAACTGGTGAGTTAACAGCTATATCACCAACTGGTGAGCTAACAGCTATATCACCACCAACTGGTGAGCTAACAGCTATATCACCACCAACTGGTGAGCTGACAGCTATATCACCATCAACTGGTGAGTTAACTATATCATCAACTGGTGAGCTAACAGCTATATCACCACCAACTGGTGAGCTAACAGCTATATCAACTGGTGAGCTAACAGCTATATCACCACCAACTGGTGAGCTAACAGCTATATCACCACCAACTGGTGAGCTAACAGCTATATCACCATCAACTGGTGAGCTAACAGCTATGTCACCATCAACTGGGAAGACATTGCCTACAACATATTAACCCTTTCCCATTTGCAGATTCTGCTCAGAAACTCTTCCTAGTATTCGGAGATTTCCGAAAGCGTGTGAATGAAAAGGTCAGACGCTGACCGATATCTTGTAAATGAGGCAATGTGTGGTACCAAACTCAGTATCATTCTTTCATTGGTTAATCCTGACTTTCGCTGGAAACTTCATTCATGAGGCGTGTGTAACCCCTAGTGCTTAGAGCGTGATGGAAATTCCCCACCAGGCCTAAGTGACAGGCGGCTGGCTGCGGCGGGTGTAAATGAAAAGCGGGGTTTCCTGGTCGGCGGGCTGCGGCGGGATAAAATGGGAAAGGGTTAAGGGACTGTGACATTGTGAAATTAAGATGACAAATTGTGTGATATTATTAGATGCAGATGGCATAATGTATCACAGGGTGTGATTGCGATACAGAGATTGTGATATAGAGATGACATGATATAACAGGGTATTGTTGTGGTTGTTGTGAAATTAACATGACAAACATTGTGATATAGAGATGACATGATATAACAGGGTATTATTGTGGTTGTTGTGAAATTAACATGACAAACATTGTGATATAGAGATGACATGATATAACAGGGTATTATTGTGGTTGTTGTGAAATTAACATGACAAACATTGTGATATGGAGATGACATGACATAACAGGGTATTATTGTGGTTGTTGTGAAATTAACATGACAAACATTGTGATATAGAGATGACATGACATGACATATAACAGGGTATTATTGTGGTTGTTGTGAAATTAACATGACAAACATTGTGATATAGAGATGACATGACATGACATATAACAGGGTATTATTGTGGTTGTTGTGAAATTAACATGACAAACATTGTGATATAGAGATGACATGACATGACATAACAGGGTATTATTGTGGTTGTTGTGAAATTAACATGACAAACATTGTGATATAGAGATGACATGACATGACATATAACAGGGTATTATTGTGGTTGTTGTGAAATTAACATGACAAACATTGTGATATAGAGATGACATGACATGACATATAACAGGGTATTATTGTGGTTGTTGTGAAATTAACATGACAAACATTGTGATATAGAGATGACATGACATGACATATAACAGGGTATTATTGTGGTTGTTGTGAAATTAACATGACAAACATTGTGACATACACATGACATGACATATAACAGGGTGTTATTGTGGTTGTTGTGAAATTAACATGACAAACATTGTGATATAGAGATGACATGACATATAACAATGTATTATTGTGGTTGTTGTGAAATTAACATGACAAACATTGTGATGTAGACATGACATGACATATAACAATGTATTATTGTGGTTGTTGTGAAATTAACATGACAAACATTGTGATATAGAGATGACATGACATATATAACAGGGTGTTATTGTGGTTGTTGTGAAATTAACATGACAAACTTTATGATATACACATGACATGACATATATAACAGGGTGTTATTGTGGTTGTTGTGAAATTAACATGACAAACTTTATGATATACACATGACATGACATATAACAATGTATTATTGTGGTTGTGAAATTAACATGACAAACATTGTGATGTAGACATGACATGACATATAACAATGTATTATTGTGGTTGTTGTGAAATTAACATGACAAACATTGTGATATAGAGATGACATGACATATATAACAGGGTATTATTGTGGTTGTTGTGAAATTAAACATGACAAACATTGTTGATATAAACATGACATGACATATATAACAGGGTATTATTGTGGTTGTTGTGAAATTAACATGACAAACATTGTGATATAGAGATGACATATAACAAGGTATTATTGTGGTTGTGAAATTAACATGACAAACATTGTGATGTAGACATGACATGACATATAACAAGGTGTTATTGTGGTTGTTGTGAAATTAACATGACAAACATTGTGATATAGAGATGACATGACATGACATATAACAGGGTGTTATTGTGGTTGTTGTGAAATTAACATGACAAACATTGTGATGTAGACATGACATGACATATAACAAGGTATTATTGTGGTTGTTGTGAAATTAACATGACAAACATTGTGATATACACATGACATGACATATAATAGGGTGTTATTGTGGTTGTGAAATTAACATGACAAACATTGTGATATAGAGATGACATATAACAAGGTATTATTGTGGTTGTTGTGAAATTAACATGACAAACATTGTGATATACACATGACATATAACATGGTATTATTACGGTTATGCTCTGAACAGCTCCAGAGAACGCAGCAGACCTGGTGGTGTTGCTCCGCCCCTACAGTCCCAATGACCAGGTGACGGTGATGGAGAGACTGGTAGCTTGTCATCACCCCAGCTTGGCTGAAGGCAACAAACAGAAACTACAGGTAAGTGTATTAACTCTTCGAAGACGTGACAGCGGATATTCCGCTGCAGCTGGCCAAACCATTAGAGAAGTGACAGCGGATATTCCGCTGCAGCTGGCCAAACCATTAGAGACGTGACAGCGGATATTCCGCTGCAGCTGGCCAAACCATTAGAGACGTGACAGCGGATATTCCGCTGCAGCTGGCCAAACCATTAGAGACGTGACAGCGGATATTCCGCTGCAGCTGGCCAAACCATTAGAGACGTGACAGCGGATATTCCGCTGCAGCTGGCCAAACCATTAGAGACGTGACAGCGGATATTCCGCTGCAGCTGGCCAAACCATTAGAGACGTGACAGCGGACATTCCGCTGCAGCTGGCCAAACCGTTAGAGACGTGATAGCGGATATTCCGCTGTGGTTTTTAAAAATAGATGCAAGCTGGTCGCTGGTCTAGGGGAACTAACTACACATTATAGGAACACTCTTTGGTATCTTCTGAAGTGTTTGTTACTTCCCTTGCATCGATTTTGTCCCGATTAGTTACAGTTTTTGCCTTTACCCAAACCAACCGGAGTGACCGTCCTTGCACCAAAATGGCGACATTTAGGCCTTCTTCTTCTTCTTTTTCAAAGGATTGTCATAATCACTTCGCTGCTTCACCTGTGTGAAAACAAAGCTGTGTTTGTTCTTTTATATCTTCTGGTCATACCAAGGACTTGTGATTACCTGGATTTCTGGATTACCTGGTCAAGAATGGGTGTTTCACTGACTTTATGTGTTGGATTACTGTCAATCAAAAACTTCTTTCCCAGAGCCAAAACCCTACCCCATTTCACCTTCTAGGAAGGTAAGTAGAATAGATGTATTGTCCTTGTATGTAGCTTCAGCTCAAAGAGCGTAAACTGAATTTTATTTTGATATAAAATATGTTCTTGTGCTGTAAATCTGTATTTTTGAGAATTTTTTGAAAACCCCCCAAAATCGTGCGTCGCCAAGGGTTGTGGCAGGTCCTGTTGATCGCGTCCACAGTGGTTGTGCAAGGCAACTATATTACATCTTCAAAGAGTTAACATTTTGGCATCGTCAGCTGGCTATTTGACCTATTTCCCTGCAGACCTGCCAGCTGCCACTGACTACTTTCCCTGGAAACGTGCATTTTTAGGCCACTTTGAATTAATTTTCACAGGCGCCCCAAATGACTAACATCAACATGTAGTGTATGGTTAGAAAGGTAATTTAATCCTCTTTTAGCATATCTATGGTATAAGGTTTGTTCAGACATGCTTTGAGGTTATTTGTGCAATGAAATATCATGGTTGAGGAGCATTTCAGACAAGCATTTCATCCATTCAGCAGATGTAACGAAACAGAAAAAAGAGACACCAATTCTCCATGACTTGTATCATTTGATCAGAAGCTCAGAAAAGTAACACACACACAAAAATTCCACAATCCTGAGTGAACAGCGACATCGCGCATTCACAGGGCGCTCCATTTTGCCTTTGTTTCAGTGAAGTACACGGTTTGGGTGACGTTTTCGCGCCCGAAAAAATTCTTCAAATAGACTTTTTACTCAGGAAATCACTCTCACATTATTTAGAAATGGTTACTTGATACTATAATAGAGGTTGTTTAACTAGACCGTAATTTTCTAACGCAAGACGCTAGAATACTAGCGTTACGTTGTGAGCAGCGAGCTTGCTGAATGATATACCCCTAGCGTTCCGGCGCCTGTAGTTCTCCGCGAGAACGCTAGCGGGCTAGCGTTACGATGTGAAAAAGTTAATTATGAGAGTTTTTACAATGCGATGATGTTCATGATGATGATGATCATGATGTTAAGGAGTTCCATCTGTGATTGAGACTGTATGACAGGGCTGTACTCTACGCTTACCGTCATAATATATCATGGCATCAACCAGGACCAAGAGATACAGACACCTGCGATGTTGGTCAGAAAATTTGAGCAACACTCTCAATGACGCATCTGCGAAGTGGATGAGACTCAACTGTATGGTCCCAGTCTTCCCAATAAGTCCATAGCATGTTCAACGCTCAGTAGGAGCCAGTGGGCACTGAAATGATTTTTGAAGGGACTGATGGGGATTCGAACCCACAATCTTCCAGTCAGTTGTCCGAATGGAATGGAATCTTCATTTAATGTCTGTTCACAATAGTGATTTTAGACACACACACACACACACACACACACACACACACACACACACACACACATACACACACACACACACACACGCACACGCACACGCACATGCACACACACATACACATACACATACACACATACACACACACACACATACACACATACACACATACACACACACACACACACACACACCACTAACACACACACATACACACATGCACACACACACACACAACACATACACACACACATACACACACACACACACACACACACACACATACACACACACACATACACACACACGCACACACACACACACACACACACACACACACACACACACAAATACACAAACACACTCACAGTCACACATACACAAAGGAAAAAAAAATAGGGTGGGGGATGGGAAGGGGTAGTGGAAGTTTGAATGTAAGAAGGGGAACAATTACAAATAATAATTCAGAACATTAAAGTTAACAGTGTCAATTAATAACAGAGAACAATTAATTAACTCTTCATAACTCGTCAGTTGTCCGTTGTGCTAACAACTACACCATAGCGACTGGAGTGAACCGACTGCTTCTGTAGTCAGGTTTTTTTGTTTTGTTTTGTTTTGTTTTGGTTCCCCCCCCCCCCCCCACACTTGTTGTAAGTTCTCTGTGTTGATCGCATGCATATGTCTGATGCTTGGGTACACTTTGATTTGAATTGTCAATATTTGGTGCCACATGAATACTGTAGTTTTTGTTATTATTATTATTATTATTATTATTATTTTTTGTTACAATTATTATTGTTATTATTATTATCATTATTGTTGTTGTTGTTGTATCATTGTTGTTGTTATTATTGTTATTGTTGTTAATATGACATTATTATCATCATCATTATTACTGTTATAGTTATTGTTGTTATCATAACACATTATGATTATCATTATTCTTATTATTGATGTTGTTATTGTTGTTATTGTTATTATTATTATTACTATTATCATCATCATCATCATCATCATTATTGTTGTTGTTGTTGTTGTTGTAGTCATCATCATCATTGTTGTTGTTATTAATATGACATTATTATTATCATCATCATCATCCTTATTACTATTATAGTTATTGTTATTATCATAACACATTATGATTATCATCATTCTTATTATTGATGTTGTTGTTATTATTATTATTATTATTATTATCATTATTATTATTATTATCATTATTATTATTATTATTACAACATATTACCACCACTACCCACTCCAGCTGAAGGCAACAAATGAAAGATTCGAACACATCACCATCACCGCCCCACTACAATAATTAACCCTTTGACTCCCGCACCCTGTCCACCAGCATCCTGCGTTGTCAGCCACGCTAGCAAAGAAAAACTTAACTCTTTGATGCCCTCACCCTGATCTACCAGTATCCTGCATTGTCAGCCACGCTAGCAAAGGAAAACTTAACCTTTGATTCCTCACCCTATCCACATGTATCCTGCTTGTCAGCCACGCTAGCAAAGCAAAAACTTAACCTTGACTCCCCACCTGTCCACCAGCATCCTGCGTTGTCGGCCACACTAGCCAAGCAAAAACTTAACCCTTTGATTCCCTCACCCTATCCACCAGCTTCATATATATATATATATATATATATATATATATATATATATATATATATATTTATGTGTGTGTGTATGTATGTATGTATGTATATATATATATATATATACATACATACATACATGCAGAAAACTGGTGGATAGGGTGAGGGAATCAAAGGGTTAAGTTTTTGCGATTGGTGGAGAGGTTGCGGGAGTCAAAGGGTTAAGACACCAGTTGTATGTCTGTAACAGCGCCTGTTCGCCTTCCTGCTGCAATATCTGATGGACGTCATGTCGGAGCATGACCACCCCCCTGTCTCCCTGTTCAGCTTGTTCACACCCATGTTGCATCAGTTGATGCTGCACGACCAGGACGGCGCCGCCAAAACCGTCGTTCAGCTGGTACTGAATCGTCACGATGAGTTCCAGCAGTTGTGTCAGCGTCATGGTGGTCGAGGCCGGTTCCTGGGTCTGGATACGTGAGTTGGTTTGTTGGGTTGTGAGTTTGTCTGTTGGTTTGTTTGGTTGTGTGGTTGTTGGTTTGTCTGTTGGTTTGTTTGTTTGTTGGTTGGTTTGTTGGATTGTGGGTTTGTTTGTTGGTTTGTTCGTTTGTTGGGTTGTGTGTTTGTTGGTTGGTTTGTTGAGTTGTGTGTTTGTTGGTTGGTTTGTTGGGTTGTGTGTTTGTTGGTTTGTCTGTTCGTTTGTTGGGTTGTGTTGTGTTGGTGTTGGTTGGTTGTGTTGGGTTGTTTGTTTGTTGGTTGGTTTGTTGGGTTTTTGTGGTTTGTTGGTTGGTTTGGTTGGGTTGTTGTGTTTTTTTGGTTGGTTTGTTGGGTTTGTGTGTTTGTTGGGTTGGTTGTGGTTGTTGGTTGGTGTTGGTTGGTTGTTGGTTTGTCTGTTCGTTTGGTTGGGTTTGTGTGTTTGTTGGTTGGTTTGTTGGGTTTGTTGGTTGTGTTTGTTTGTTGGTGTGTTTGTTGTTGGGTTGTGTTGGTTGGTTGGTTTGTCTGTGCTGTGATGGATGTGGTCATTAGAATCCTACAGGAGGTCATCTGTCCTCCATCACTGGTGGTATTGTGCTGGTTTCATTTTTTTGGGGGGGGGAGAAAGTCAGGTCCTTCCCATTATGTGATGATATGTCACTATCTGGGTGTCAACCCCACGCTCAGACCATTGTTTTGGGGTGGGGTTTTATTTCTTTTTTTATCCATTCAAAATAGCCTTGCCTTAGGATGCCTCTTCTTTACAGTGTATCTCTATCATGTTTTGAGATTTTCAGTGCTAAAACATTTTTGATTCTGTTTGTTTGTTTGTTTGTTTGGTGTGGGGGGGGGGGTGTTTGTGTGTTATATTTACTTGGTTGGTTGTTTTTTGTTTGCTCATTTGTTTGTTTGTTTTTTTGGTTGGTGGTTGTTGTTTGTTTGTTTGTTTGAAAATTGTTGACCTTGTAACATGACCATGCCATTTCCATTTCTGTGGTTGTACTTTTTTTTTACTGTGGACAGCAGATCTTCAGCAAGTCTGTTGGTGACTTTATTTTGCCACAGATTTTTATGTCGGTATCTCAGTCTTTTGCATTTGGAAAAAATTCTGTATACACTCACACCATGGATGCCATATGATGAGGACAATCCTGAATGATCATAGCATAAACGTTCAGCATGCATATTATGTCAGTTTTCTGTTGCTATCTCAGTTTTCTGCAATGGGAATAAATTCTGCATGCATTGACACCATCATCATCATCATCATCAGGTGCCCTGCCGCATGGCGTTGGCGATCATGGACTTCCATCTGTCTCTATCTCTCGTTGCCCCTTGCATCTCCCCCACCCTCCTGTCCCCAGCCACTCTGCAAGTCCGTCCAGCATTTTCTCCCTGGGTCTACCCGGTGCTCTCTTTCCCTCCAGCTTTCCCGTTGTGACCAGGTGCTCCAAATCCCCCATCCTCATAAAATGGCCTATAAATGTTGCCTGTCTTTTCCTAATCTTCCTTATGAATGATCTTCTTGTGTCTGCCTCCATCAAGACTGTCTCGTTTGTTTTCTTTGCTGTCCATGGAACTCTCAACATTCTTCTTAGAAACCACATCTCGGCTGCCTCAATCTTGTTCTGGCTTTGTTTGTTGACTGTCCACGCCTCACATCCGTACAACAGTATTGGTTCTATATAACACTCAAGAACTCATGGATGCTGTGTAATGGAGAAGATCCAAGACGATCATAGCATGAACTATTCACATGTTCATAAACCCTGTGTGCTGGCAAGGTCTTGAGATTCTGCGTAACGTATGTGTTGTGTCTGTCCTTGTATCTGTCTGTTTCTGAAACAGAAAACACTGTAGTGAAATGTTTTGTTTGCAAATCTGCAAAATGTGAGTGCCTCTGTAGATGTTGTGCCTGTGTTGCTCTGTGTGTGTGTGTGTGTGTGTGTGTGTGTGTGTGTGTGTTGTGTTCTGTCTGTCTGTCTGTCTGCCTGTCCATCTGTCTGTGTGTATGTGTGTCTGTGTGGTTGTGTACATAAGTATTCATGTGGAAGAGTGTTCATGTATCGTCATCATGTGCCCTGCTACATGGTGTTGGCATCATGGCCCTTCATATGAATCTATCTTTTGTTGCTGCAAGTACATCTTCCACTTTTTCTGTCTTCGTATACTCTACAAACTGTGTACAATACTGTCGTTTTCGTGTTCATGTTAATATCATATTTATAGCATTGATTTATCAATCACTTAATGTTTTTATGGATAACATTTTCCAACACCTCTGTGTCACGAGCCTTCTCTGTTTCTGATCCACTCTCCTGGAACAAACTTCCCCTCTCAGTCCGTCAGCAACCTACTTTTGTCTCCTTCAAGTCCGCTCTCAAAACTCACCTTTTCTCCTCTGCATAAAATCCTGACCTCACTCAATGAGTCAATCCCCTCTGCAGCCTGTCTCCACTCGGAGGGAATCACATTGTAAATGTAATATATAATTGTATATAATATGCTCTCTATAATTTTCCATTGCTTTTATTCTTTATCCCCATTTATAGCTTTATAGCTGTGTGCGTGGTGTGTGTGGTGCGTGCGTGTGTGTCTGTTTCAGCGCTTAGATTTGATTTTATCAAGATTTTGCGCTATATAAATATTGTAATTGTGTGTGTGTGTGTGTGTGTGTGTGTGTGTGTGTGTGTGTGTGTGGTGTGTGTGTGTGTGTGTGTGTGATCAGATGCTGCTGCTGAAGCTGATACACGTGTTGTACCCTACATCAGATTTCCAGCACGCCGTGGTGACCCCTGCCTTCCATCTGATGACCTCCATGCTGGCGCAGGTCAGTGCCCTCCCTTGTTGCACTTTTACACCAGAAGAGGGCGCCATGTAAAGGGCCATAACTGTCTGGTTTCGCTCCAAAATCTGTTGTCCAAAAATACCTCAGCTCCGAAATCCGAATTGAGTTGTTGTGGACAAAACCAGGAGACAACTGCCATGTGTGATCTGACTTAGGTTTTGCTGCAGGAAAGTGAGAGTTTTGTTTTCCTGCAGGAAAATGAGTTAGTTTTTGCTGCAGGAAAATGAGTTAGTTTTTGCTGCAGGAAAATGAGAGTTGGTTTTTGCTGCAGGAAAATGAGTTAGTTTTTGCTGCAGGAAAATGAGAGTTGGTTTTTGCTGCAGGAAAATGAGTTAGTTTTTGCTGCAGGAAAATGAAGTTAGTTTTTGCTGCAGGAAAATGAGTTATTTTTGCTGCAGGAAATGAGTTAGTTTTTGCTGCAGGAAAGTGAGAGTTATTTTTGCTGCAGGAAAGTGCGAGTTTTTTGGCTGCAGGAAAGTGAGAGTTTGGATGTTGTTTTTTTGCTGCAGGAAAGTGAGAGTTAAGCTTTTTGCTGCAGGAAAGTGAGAGTTAGTGTTTGCTGCAGGAAAGTGAGAGTTAGTTTTGCTGCGCAGAAAGTGAGAGTTAGTGTTTGCTGCAGGAAAGTGAGAGTTAACTTTTTGCTGCAGGAAAATGAGAGTTAGCTTTTTGCTGCAGGAAAGTGAGAGTGAGCTTTTTGCTGCAGGAAAATGAGAGTGAGCTTTTTGCTGCAGAAAAATGAGAGTTAATTTTTACTGCAGGAAAGTGAGAGTTATTTTCTGCTGCAGGAAAGTGAGTTAGTTTCTGCTGCAGGAAAATGAGAGTTAAGAGTTAATGTAAGACGGATTCATGGCACTCAGAAAGTTCCGTATGTGCTTCCCCCAAACCTTGACAGTACTTATCTGCGAGACTCCTTCAGTCTGCGCCAAATCCTGCACAATGGCATTGTCTTGAAATGTGGTCAGGGATAAAGGGACCTATGACACACTAAGTCAACACCACCCACAATGATTGGAGCAGTAAGATGGACAGGACTGATGACACACTAAGCCAACACCACCCACAATGATTGGAGCAGTAAGATGGACAATGGACAGGACTTATGACACACTAAGCCAACACCACCCACAATGATTGGAGCAGTAAGATGGACAATGGACTGGACTGATGACACACTAAGCCAACACCACCTACAATGATTGAAGCCGTAAGATGGACAATGGACTGATGACACACTAAGCCAACACCACCTACAATGATTGAAGCAGTAAGATGGACAATGAACTGGACTGATGACACACTAAGCCGACACCACCCACAATGATTGGAGCAGTAAGATGGACAATGGACTGGACTGATGACACACTAAGCCAACACCACCCACAATGATTGGAGCAGTAAGATGGACAATGGACTGTACTGATGACACACTAAACCAACACCACCCACAATGATTGGAGCAGTAAGATGGACAATGGACTGGACTTATGACACACTAAGCCACCACCACCCACAATGATTGGAGCAGTAAGATGGACAATGGACAGGACTTATGACACACTAAGCCAACACCACCCACAATGATTGGAGCAGTAAGATGGACTGGACTGATGACACACTAAGCCAACACCACCCACAATGATTGGAGCAGTAAGATGGACAATGGACTGGACTGATGACACACTAAGCCAACACCACCCACAATGATTGAAGCAGTAAGATGGACCATGGACTGGACTGATGACACACTAAGCCAACACCACCCACAATGATTGGAGCAGTAAGATGGACTGATGACACACTAAGCCAACACCACCCACAATGATTGGAACAGTAAGATGGACAATGGACTGATGACACACTAAGCCAACACCACCCACAATGATTGGAGCAGTAAGATGGACTGGACTGATGACACACTAAGCCAACACCACCCACAATGATTGGAGCAGTAAGATGGACAATGGACTGATGACACACTAAGCCACCACCACCCACAGTGATTGAAGCAGTAAGAGGACAATGGACTGATGACACACTAAGCTGACACCACCCACAATGATTGGAGCAGTAAGATGGACAATGGACTGGACTGATGACACACTAAGCCACCACACCCACAATGATTGAAGCAGTAAGATGGACAATGGACTGGACTGATGACACACTAAGCCAACACACCCACAATGATTGGAGCAGTAAGATGGACAATGGACTGGACTGATGACACACTAAGCCAAACCCACCCACAATGATTGGAACAGTAAGATGGACAATGGACTGATGACACACTAAGCCAACACCACCCACAATGATTGAAGCAGTAAGATGGACAATGGACTGGACTGATGACACACTAAGCCAACACCACCCACAATGATTGGAGCAGTAAGATGGACAATGGACTGGACTGATGACACACTAAGCCAACACCACCCACAATGATTGAAGCAGTAAGATGGACAATGGACAGCACTTATGACACACTAAGCCAACACCACCCACAATGATTGGAGCAGTAAGATGGACAATGGACTGGACTGATGACACACTAAGCCAACACCACCCACAATGATTGAAGCAGTAAGATGGACAATGGACTGGACTGATGACACACTAAGCCAACACCACCTACAATGATTGGAGCAGTAAGATGGACAATGGACTGGACTTATGACACACTAAGCCAACACCACCCACAATGATTGGAGCAGTAAGATGGACAATGGACAGGACTTATGACACATTAAGCCAACACCACCCACAATGATTGAAGCAGTAAGATGGACAATGGACTGGACTGATGACACACTAAGCCACCACCACCCAGATGATTGAAGCAGTAAGATGGACAATGGACTGGACTGATGACACACTAAGCCAACACCACCCACAATGATTGAAGCAGTAAGATGGACAATGGACTGGACTTACGACACTCTAAGCCAACACCACCCACAATGATTGAAGCAGTAAGATGGACAATGGACTGATGACACACTAAGCCAACACCACCCACAATGATTGGAGCAGTAAGATGGACCATGGACTGGACTGATGACACACTAAGCCAACACCACCCACAATGATTGAAGCAGTAAGATGGACAATGGACTGGACTTATGACACACTAAGCCAACACCACCCACAATGATTGAAGCAGTAAGATGGACAATGGACTGGACTGATGACACACTAAGCCAACACCACCCACAATGATTGAAGCAGTAAGGTGGACAGGACTTATGACACACTAAGCCAACACCACCCACAATGATTGGAGCAGTAAGATGGACAATGGACTGGACTGATGACACACTAAGCCAACACCACCCACAATGATTGAAGCAGTAAGATGGACAATGGACTGGACTTATGACACACTAAACCAACACCACCCACAATGATTGAAGCAGTAAGATGGACAATGGACAGGATGATGACACACTAAGCCAACACCACCCACAATGATTGAAGCAGTAAGATGGACAATGGACTGGACTTATGACACACTAAGCCAACGCCACCCACAATGATTGGAGCAGTAAGATGGACAATGGACTGGACTGATGACACACTAAGCCAACACCACCCACAGTGATTGGAGCAGTAAGATGGACAATGGACTGGACTGATGACACACTAAGCCAACACCACCCACAATGATTGGAGCAGTAAGATGGACAATGGATTGGACACACTAAGCCAACACCACCCACAATGATTGGAGCAGTAAGATGGACAATGGACTGGACTGATGACACACTAAGCCAACACCACCCACAATGATTGAAGCAGTAAGATGGACAGTGGACTGGACTGGTCAGTTCTAGTTTGCTGGCTGACCGAGGAAAACAAAGTTGTATTGCTGACAAGAAGTATTTGTTCTAAGCAAAATGAATTGATAGATGCATGAATCAGTTAAAGAGATTAGAAATATTGTCAGAAAATTTTAGAACATGGATAAATAAGCAGATGAATGAATGAATGAATGAATGAAAGAATGAATAAGTAGATAAGTAAATAACTGAATCAATGAATAAATGGATAGATAGATAATTACTTAAATATCTAAATACAGGAAATGATAAATGGATAGATAGATAACTAATTAAATACCTAAATACAGGAATTGATAAATGGGTAGATAGATAATTAAATACCTAAATACAGGAATTGATAAATGGATAGATAGATGAATAATTAAATACAGAAATTGATAAATGGATAGATAAATACTTAAATACCTAAATACTGGAATTGATAAATGAATAAATAGATAAATATTTAAATACCTAAATACAGAATTGATAAATGGATAGATAGATAATTAAATATCTAAATACAGGAGTTGATAAATGGATGGGTAGATAATTAAATACTAAATACAGAATTGATAAATGGATAGATAAATACTTGAATACCTAAATACAGGAATTGATAAATAGATAAATAATCAAATACCTTAATACAGGAATTGATAAATGGATAGATAGATAAATAATTAAATACCTTAATACAGGAATTGATAAATGGATAGATAGATAGATAAATAATTGAATACATAAATACAGGAATTGATAAAAGGATAGATAGATAATTAAATACCTAAATACAGGAATTGATAAATGGATAGATAATTAAATACATAAATGCAGGAGTTGATGATTGGATAGATAGATAAGTAATTAAATACACAAATACAGGAGTTGATGAATGGATAGATAGATAAATAATAAATGCCTAAATATAGAATTGATAAATCGATAGATAGAAAAATAATAAAATACATAAATACAGGAATTGAAAAATGAATAGATAGATAAATAATTAAATACCTAAATACAGGAATTGATAAATGAATGAATGAATGAATGAATGAACAAACGAACAAATGAATGAATGAATGAATGAACTGATGAATGAGTGAGTTAAGTAAATAACAGTTGGGAAAGCCCGGATGTTGTGTAGGTGTGACGTTTGAATACATCATCAACATTTTATCCGTGTGTGTTGCAGACCCCAGTACAGACAGAAAAAGACGTGGCGACAGGACTCTACCTGTGTGCCATATGTGCTGAGGTGAGCGTCTTCAGATGATAAACGTGTGATTTGTATGGGTGTGACTGGCCTATGGTAACAGGCGTTTGTGTGTCACCTGCACATACCTGTGGGTGAAGTTTTGTTGTGCTGCATTGTGTGGATTTTGATGCCTGTTAACTCTTTGACTCCAGCACCCTGTCCACCAACTGCAAAAACTTAACCCTTTGACTCCTGCACCCTCTCCACCAGCTTCCTGCAGGAAGCTGGTGGATAGGGTGAGTGAATCAAAGGGTTAAGTTTTTCCTTTACTAGCATGGTTGGCAATGCAGGAAGCTGGTGGACAGGGTGCAGGAGTCAACAGGTGAAACAGGTGGTGACATGTACCTGCAATAGAGCATGTGTCAACTGAACATACGTATGGGTAAAGTTCAGTATTCATATTCATATTCTCTTTTGTTGTTGTTGTTGTCACAATGGAGCATGTGTGAACTGAACGTACTTATGGGTAAAACCTGAACAGTCAACAGTTAACTCTTTTACGTGAACAGTTAACACTTTAATATGGAGCTCACGGAAAAATTCATGAACGGTAAACGCGATTTTGCTGAGTTAAAGAGAAGCTAAGAATATACGAGAACGTGACGCTCCTGGGATCGGGAAAAATCCACAAATAAGCCGCATCGTTTTATAAGCCGCAGGGGTTAAATCTGAGGGAAAATGTTGCGGCTTATAGCCCAAACTTTACGGTATGTCTTCAAGTTTAGACTTGAAGGAAGACAGTGTGAGCGACTGTCAAAGAGTCGGGGGAAGCTCGTACCAGTTGTGTGAACCAGACACAGAAAATGAACGGCAGCCGACTTGTGGAACATCTGTATTGAGGTAACAAAATGATGGTGGGCTGTGTGTTGCAGTATGTGTCCCTGTCCCTGTATTGACGTAATAAAATGATGGTGGGCTGTGTGTTGCAGTATGTGTCCCTGTCCCTGTATTGAGGTAATAAAATGATGGTGAGCTGTGTGTTGCAGTATGTGTCCCTGTATTGAGGTAATAAAATGATGGTGGGCTGTGTGTTGCAGTCCCTGTCCCTGTATTGAGGTAATAAAATGATGGTGGGCTGTGTGTTGCAGTATGTGTCCCTGTCCCTGTATTGAGGTAATAAAATGATGGTGAGCTGTGTGTTGCAGTACGTGTCCCTGTATTGAGGTAATAAAATGATGGTGGGCTGTGTGTTGCAGTATGTGTCCCTGTATTGAGGTAATAAAATGATGGTGGGCTGTCTGTTGCAGTATGTGTCCCTGTCCCTGTATTGAGGTAATAAAATGATGGTGGGCTGTGTGTTGCAGTATGTGTCCATGTATTGAGGTAATAAAATGATGGTGGGCTGTGTGTTGCAGTATGTGTCCCTGTATTGAGGTAATAAAATGATGGTGGGCTGTGTGTTGCAGTACGTGTCCCTGTATCGAGCTAACAAAACGATGGTGGGCTGTGTGTTGCAGTATGTGTCCCTGTATTGAGGTAATAAAATGATGGTGGGCTGTGTGTTGCAGTATGTGTCCCTGTATCGAGCTAACAAAACGATGGTGGGCTGTGTGTTGCAGTATGTGTCCCTGTCCCTGTATTGAGGTAATAAAATGATGGTGGGCTGTGTGTTGCAGTATGTGTCCCTGTATTGAGGTAATAAAATGATGGTGGGCTATGTGTTGCAGTATGTGTCCCTGTATTGAGGTAATAAAATGATGGTGGGCTATGTGTTGCAGTACGTGTCCCTGTATTGAGGTAATAAAATGATGGTGGGCTGTGTGTTGCAGTATGTGTCCCTGTATTGAGGTAATAAAATGATGGTGGGCTGTGTGTTGCAGTATGTGTCCCTGTATTGAGGTAATAAAATGATGGTGGGCTGTGTGTTGCAGTACGTGTCCCTGTCCCTGTATTGAGGTAATAAAATGATGGTGAGCTGTGTGTTGCAGTATGTGTCCCTGTATTGAGGTAATAAAATGATGGTGGGCTGTGTGTTGCAGTATGTGTCCCTGTCCCTGTATTGAGGTAATAAAATGATGGTGGGCTGTGTGTTGCAGTATGTGTCCCTGTCCCTGTATTGAGGTAATAAAATGATGGTGGGCTGTGTGTTGCAGTATGTGTCCCTGTCCCTGTATTGAGGTAATAAAATGATGGTGGGCTGTGTGTTGCAGTATGTGTCCCTGTCCCTGTATTGAGGTAATAAAGTGATGGTGGGCTGTGTGTTGCAGTATGTGTCCATGTCCAAACGCTACGTCCCTGAAGTCATCAACTTTCTGCATGGCGTGCTCTTCCTGGCGGCCACAAAGAATGTCAAAACAGGTGAGGTGAGGGGGAATGTACCTGTCTTGACAGGTGAGGGTGGGAGTGAGGGTAGAGGTTGGTGAGGGGGAATGTACCTGTCTTGACAGGTGAGGGTGGGAGTGAGGGTAGAGGTTGGTGAGGGGGAGCGTACCTGTCTTGACAGGTGAGGGTGGGAGTGAGGGTAGAGGTTGGTGAGGGGGAACGTACCTGTCTGGACAGGTGAGGGTGGGAGTGAGGGTAGAGGTTGGTGAGGGGGAGCATACCTGTCTGGACAGGTGAGGGTGGGAGTGAGGGTAGAGGTTGGTGAGGGGGAGCATACCTGTCTGGACAGGTGATGGTGGGAGTGAGGGTAGAGGTTGGTGAGGGGGAGCATACCTGTCTGGACAGGTGAGGGTGGGAGTGAGGGTAGAGGTTGGTGAGGGGGAGCGTTCCTGTCGGGACAGGTGAGGGAGTGAGGGTAGAGGTTGGTGAGGGGGAACGTACCTGTCTGGACAGGTGAGGGTGGGAGTGAGGGTAGAGGTGGGGAAAAGGTTGTGTGTTAACCTTCCTTTTGGTTTTGTTTCTTGAAAATGGTGACCAAGTTTGGTTTGGCCCCTCTGTGTATGTGTACATGAGTGTGTATACATGTGTCTGTGTCACTGTGTGTGTATGTCACTGTCGAAACAACTGCAAAACTCGTTCTCTCCTTCATAATGTCTCGCATTGACTATTGCAATTCACTCCTGTCTGGTCTTCCTGCCTCCACCATTCACATCCTACAGCGCATTCAAAACAATGCTGTACGCCTTGTACTCAAAAAGAAAAAAGCTGACCACATATCTCCTCTCCTGGCACAACTTCACTGGCTCCCTGTATCAAAGCGCATACAGTACAAACTAGACACCATGTGCTACAAAAGCCTCAATAACGCAGCCCCGATTACCTGTCAAGTTTACTTGAGATCTATCTTCCCTCACGTACACTCCGCTCTGCCTCCGATCCTCAGACTTTTCGCTTTCCACGCACTAAGCTCAATACCTATGGTCCACGAGCCTTCTCTGTTTCTGGTCCACTCTCCTGGAACAAACTTCCTCTCTCAATCCGTCAGCAACCTACTTTTGTCTCCTTCAAGTCCGCTCTCAAAACTCACCTTTTCTCCTCCGCATAAAATCCTAACCTCACACCCCCCCCCCCCCCCTCCCCCCCCTCTGCAGCCTGTCTCCGCTCGGAGGGGAATCACATGGTTATAATATATAATTGTATATGCTATGCTCTCTATAATTTTCCATTGGTTTTATTCTTGCTTTTATTGCTTTTATTCTTTCTCCCCATTTATAGCCATGCGTGTGTGTGTGTGTGTGTGTGTGTGTGTGTGCATGTGCGTGCGTGCGTGTGTGTCTGCTTCAGCGCTTAGATTTGATTTTATCAAGATTTTGCGCTATATAAATATTGTAATTATTATTATTATATGTGTGTGTGTGTGTGTCATTGTGCATGTGTGCATATGTGTGTACATGCTTTTGTGTATGTGTGTGTCACTGTGTGTGCATATGTGTGTACATGCTTGTGTGTGTGTGTGTGTGTGTGTGTGTGTGTGTGTGTGTCAGAGGAAAACAACTGTAAATTGATACAATTTCTTGAATAATGAGCCCAAAACAGACATGATGCGTGATTCTCTGTTTCAGTTAATTAAAGTCATCAGATGCACATCAGAAATAGCCGGCAGAATCGGCCAAGCCAAAACAGCATTCGGGAAGATGACAGGGATTCTTACCAACAAATGCCTATCAATTAACATCAGGAAGAGAGTTCTTGAATGTTATTTAGAACCAATACTGTTGTACGGATGTGAGGCGTGGACAGTCAACAAACAAAGCCAGAACAAGATTGAGGCAGCCGAGGTGTGGTTTCTAAGAAGAATGTTGAGAGTTCCATGGACAGCAAAGAAAACAAATGAGACAGTTTTGATGGAGGCAGACACAAGTAGATCACTCATAAGGAAGATTAGGAAAAGACAGGCAACATTTATAGACCATTTTATGAGGATGGGGGATTTGGAGCACTTGGTCACAATGGGAAAGCTGGAGGGAAAGAGAGCACCGGGTAGACCCAGGGAGAAAATGCTGGACGGACTTGCAGAGTGGCTGGGGACGAGGGGGGTGGGAGAGATGCTAGGGGCAACTAGAGATAGAGACAGATGGAAGTCCATGATTGCCAACGCCATGCGGCAGGGCACCTGATGATGATGATGAAAGTCATATATTGTAAGACAAGCCCAAAACCACCAATATGTTTGACAATGTCACTTTGTTTTTTTGTTTCAGTGGAGAAAGTGTTTCCACCTTTCAGACCTGTGGGGAAGTTCATTGATCTCCTGAAAGTCACAAAGAAAGTGTAAGTTATTGTATACATTAGTGTAAATAGTTCTTGTGCAGTGCTATCCTCGTAAATAGTTCTTGTGCAGTGCTATCCTCCAAACTGGTTTAGAGTCACTGTGCGTTAGAAATAATCAGACTTTTGAGTGGAGCATAGAGAACTCCAGCTGTTAGGTGAGCTGACCACTGCACTATGTTGTTGTACAGTCTGTATCTGTTAGGTGAGCTGACCACACTGCACTATGTTGTTGTACAGTCTGTATCTGTTAGGTGAGCTGACCACACTGCACTATGTTGTTGTACAGTCTGTATCTGTTAGGTGAGCTGACCACACTGCACTATGTTGTTGTACAGTCTGTATCTGTTAGGTGAGCTGACCACACTGCACTATGTTGTTGTACAGTCTGTATCTGTTAGGTGAGCTGACCACACTGCACTATGTTGTTGTACAGTCTGTATCTTTGGTGGGCGTGCATGCTGGGTGCGGACGTTCAGGAGCGCGGAATAATTCAAGAAGGGATTCATGGCACTGGGACAATTCCATATATGCTTCACCCAACTCTGCCATCTGTTGTCTCACAGACTCTTCAAGCCCGCGCAAAATCCTGTGCATTGGTGGACGTGCGGGTTGGGTGTTTTACTGTTTCCATAAGCCGGCAGATACTTGATATAACTTAAAGGATCTTTAACGTGCGTATTTGATATGTGTACTCATGAAGGGGTTTAGGCACTGTCATCTGCAGACATGTTGATTTGGGAGATCAGAAAAATCTCAACCCTTTACCCACCAGGTGGAGATGCTCAGCAGGATCGAACACGGGACCTTCCCACTGGAAGCCCAGTGTTTACTTAATGTGACTGCTGCCCTCGTCATGTTACTATGGATTTTACTTGCTCTTGCTGTATGCTGTGCTCGTATTTTTGTGTACCAACAAACGCCTATCAATTAACATCAGAAAGAGAGTTCTTGAATGTTATATAGAACTAATACTGTTGTACGGATGCGAGGCGTGGACAGTCAGCAAGCAAAGCCAGAGCAAGTTTGAGGCAGCCAAGATGTAGTTTCTCAGAAGAATGTTGAGAGTTCCATGGACAGCAAAGAAAACAAACGAGACAGTCTTGATGGAGGCAGACACAAGTAGATCACTCATAAGGAAGATTAGGAAAAGACAAGCAACATTTATAGGCCATTTTATGAGGAAGGGGGATTTGGAGCACCTGGTCACAACGGGAAAGCTGGAGGGAAAGAGAGCACCAGGTAGACCCAGGGAGAGAATGCTGGACGGACTTGCAGAGTGGCTGGGGATGAGGAGGGTGGGGGAGATGCTAGGGGCAACGAGAGATAGAGATGGTTGGAAGTCCATGGTCGCCAACGCCATGCGGCAGGGCACCTGATGATGATGATGATGATGAAGTAAACCATACCATAGGGTACATCCCCTGTAGGGTTGCCAGGTGCACTTTCAGTAGAAACAGTATCCCCATCTTCTGGAAATTCTGTGGTAGAAATTTCCGCTTTCCTGTCACGCTGCTTGTTTCTGCCTTGTTCTTTTGCTTTCTGTCATTTCTTCTTATCATTTTCTGCCTTGCACTGGTGGGGATGCCGGAGACTCTTTCAGTATAAATAGTATCCCTGTCAACTGGAAATTTTATGCTAGAAATTACTTCTTTTCTGTCATTGTACCTGTTTCTGCCTTGTTCTTTTGCTTTCTATCATTTTCTGCCTTGCTGGTCCATTCACCTGTATGTGTTTATTGAAGTCTTACATACTTTCTCTTAGGATTGATAGTTGGGTACATATATTAAGTGCATTTCTCTCCCCACGGGGATGCTGGGGGATCTTTCAGTGTAAATAGTATCCCACCTTCTGGAAATTCTGTGCTTGAAATTTCCTCTTTTCTGTCACTCTCTTTGTTTCTGCCTTGTTCCTTTGCTTTCTGTCATTTCTTCCTATCATTTTCTGCCTTACTGGTCCATTCACCTGTATGTGTTTGATAAAGTCTTACGTACTTTCTCTTAGGATTGATAATTGAGTACATGTATTAAGTGCATTTTGGCTCTAGGGAAATGAGATATGCGGAGGCAATTTTAGGTAATTTAGACCTGTTTTTATATATGTTTTAGTGTCTTTATTTATGTTTAAATTTGTATTCAGGTTTGTGTTTTAAATCTCCATGTGCGATAAATGGGACGGAGTGTTCATGGCCAGGGGCATATCCTTAGATTAAGTGCATTGATCAGGGCTGTTAGAGTTCAGCGATTTCGCGGAAATCCGCGAATACAGTGATCCCATTTCAGGGAAAGTCAAAGTGCTTCCGCGAAAGAAAAAAAAAAGCAAAAAACAAAAAACAAAAAAAAAACAAAAAAAACCAAGAACCGCGATCGACGGCAGAGCAGAGCAGACGAAAGGATGGTCTTAGTTCAAGGGAAACAACTCCTACCGAAGTTGGCCACGAGTTATCCTTAACCAAGTGCTATATATGTCATGTGGTTTCAGAAAGTTACTCTAAACACAAATTGATCCATTGATTTGTTAATTTTTTGTGAACTAAAAATTACCCAGTTTGCTGCCAGGATAGGCCCTCTGATTGGCTTAAAAATGTCATATTTTCAATTTTCGGCGGGGGGTTTCGCCCCCCTGCACCCCCCACCGGGGCGTTGCCCCTGGACCCCAAAAGGGGCCTGGGCGGCCCCTGGACCCCGGCCAATTTTCAGGGAAAAACAGATTTTACCACTAACAGCCCTGATTGATATGTGTACTTAATTCTCTTTTCCTTTTTTTTTTTTCCTGCTGAAGTATTGTGTGTTTTGAAATAATTATAGCCCTGATATGGCTCTACGCAGACAGCTGGGCTTTAAATGAAAATAACAATAAATAATAGCTGTAAGTGAAGGGTATATTAACTCAATGGAGTCGCAGTCAAATAGTGCTTGTCGACCCCTGAAATCGCGTGTTTTCAGCCATTTAAAAAAAAATATTACAAAATAACCAGACAAGATAGAAACAAACAGTAAAGTGCAAAAGAAAGGCAGAAGCTTGCTACATTAGATTCTGTTCACAATTTGTGTGCTCATTTCCCACTTGAATGTAGAAATTACTCCAATTAGGGTATCCAAACAGCATTCCGAACAAAAGTTTTGAACCACATGATCGACCACATAGCGATGTCACTTAAGCCAATGCTAGGGACAAACTCGTATCTGAATCCAACAAATCATCCCTATCTTCGACAGATAATTCACCAACAAGATCTAATTCATCATCAGATCCTTCAGCTTGGATGATATCGATTGCCTCTTGCACAGAAAACATACGTCGGTTCTGAAGTCGCCTTGCCGCCATTTTGAAAATAGATGAATACAGATTCGCTTACTGACTCTAGAAACTTCGTCAAAACAAAGACTGTATGATGATTAGATACCGTCTAAGGGAAGCAATCGATGCATAGATGATTATACTTTGACTTTCAGGAGTTTTCTCCCTCAAATACTGCTCATGTTATAAATAAAAAAAATGGCATTTTCCAATGGCACCAGCCTGCCATCACGACTAAGACCGTGGTACAGATGGGCGGCAGCAGACTGCCGTCAAGACGCCAAAGTGTTAATGCTTTTTTATTGCATCCTTATTGTACAACCACATGTCATCTGCTTTTCATCACAGCATTAGGGGTTGACATGTACTTACTTTTTTGTGTCTGTCTTAGTCCGCCATGGTTTTCATAAAGCGCTTAGGTCTGTTGTGAGATGGTGCTGTATGTGTAGTCAATTGTAGTAGTAATAGTAGTAGTAATAATATTGTTAGTAGTAGTAGTTGTTTTTGTTGTTCTTATTGTTGTTGTTGTCATTATTATTATTATGACTAGTTATTATTGTTATTATTATTAGTTGTAGTAGTTAGAGTAGTTTGTTGTACGCCTTGTACTCAAAAAGAAAAAAGCTGACCACATATCTCCTCTCCTGGCACAACTTCACTGGCTCCCTGTATCAAAGCGCATACAGTACAAACTAGACACCATGTGCTACAAAAGCCTCAATAACGCAGCCCCCGATTACCTGTCAAGCCTACTTGAGATCTATGTTCCCTCACGTACCCTCCGCTCTGCCTCCGATCCTCAGACTTTTCGCTTTCCACGCACTAAGCTCAATACCTATGGTCCACGAGCCTTCTCTGTTTCTGGTCCACTCTCCTGGAACAAACTTCCTCTCTCAGTCCGTCAGCAACCTATTTTTGCCTCCTTCAAGTCCGCTCTCAAAATTCATCTTTTCTCCTCTGCATAAAATCCTAACCTCACTCAACCCCCCTCTGCAGCCTGTCTCCGCTCAGAGGGGAATCACTTTGTTTTAATATATAATTGTATATGATGTGCTCTCTGTGGTTTTCCATTGGTTTTATTCTTGCTTTTATTGCTTTTATTCTTTTCTCCCCATTTGTGGCCATGCATGTGTGTGTGTGTGTGTGTGTGTGCGTGCGTGCGGTGTGCGTACGTGCGTGGTGTGTGCGTGTGTGTCTTTTCGGCGCTTGGATTTGATTTTGTCGAGATTTGCGCTATATAAATATTGTAACTATTATGTATGCATGTGCGTACGTATGTATGTATGTATGTATGTATGTATGTATACGCTTAGATTTATGTATGTATGTATGTATGCATGTATACGCTCAGCTTAGATTTATGTATGTAAGTATGTAAGCATGTATGTATGCATGTATACGCTCATATGTATGTAGGTATGTATGCATGTATACGCTCAGCGCTTTAGATTTGATTTTATCAAGATTTTGCGCTATATAAATAAAATATATTATTATTATTAAATATATTATTATATGAGGCGTACAGTAAGAAATGGAGTAGTAGTAGTTGTTGTAGTAGCAGCAGTGTAGTAGTAAGTGGCAGTAGTAGTAGTATTTTAATTCTTATCTTTTATTTCTTATTATAATTATTATTGTCATTATTTTGTTTAGTGTGGTGAATGCTATTTTCCTGTTACAGGCAAAGCGTACCCTCCATGTCCCTGGCCACAACTCTGGTCTCTGGCCATGAACCATCTGATGGCTTCAGGTAAGACTCGCAAAGAGAGACAAGGACATCTTTAACCCTTTGACCCCTTCACCCTATCTACCTGCATCCTGCATTGTCAGCCATGCTAGCAAAGCAAAAACTTAACCCTTTAGCTCCCTCACCCTGTTCATCAGTATCCTGCATCATCAATCATGCTAGCAAAGCAAAAACTTAACCCTCCAACTCCCTCACCATGTCCACCAGCACCCTGCATTGCCAACCATGCTGGTAAAGGAAAAATTAACCCTTTGACTCCCTCATCTTGTCCACCAGCATCCTACATTGTCAACCATGCTAGCAAAGCAAAAACTTTAACACTTTGACTCCCTTAACCTATCCACCAGCTTCCTGCAGGAATCTGGTGGATAGAGTGAAGGTGTCAAAGGGTTAAGTTTCTGCAGTTGGTGGATAGGGTGCAGGAGTCAAAGAGTTAATGCTGCAATCATTGCAGTCATGTCAGTGTTTCATTGGTTCTGTTCTCCTTCCCACTTCAAGACCTTAGCGCATAGAGCTTTGTGCTGTGCAGTGCATTGTGTTGTACGGTATTGTGTGTTTCAGAGTGTGCTGTGTCAGTGTGTGCATTGTGTTGTACCGTATTGTGTGTTTCACAGTGTGCTGTGTCAGTGTGTGCATTGTGTTGTACCTATTGTGTGTTTCAGAGTGTGGTGTGTCAGTGTGTGCATTGTGTTGTACCGTATTGTGTGTTTCAGAGTGTGGTGTGTCAGTGTGTGCATTGTGTTGTACCGTATTGTGTGTTTCAGAGTTGTGGTGTGTCAGTGTGTGCATTGTGTTGTACCGTATTGTGTGTTTCAGAGTGTGGTGTGTCAGCGTGTGCATTGTGTTGTACGTATTGTGTGTTTCAGAGTGTGGTGTGTCAGTGTGTGCATTGTGTTGTACCGTATTGTGTGTTTCAGAGTGTGGTGTGTCAGTGTGTGCATTGTGTTGTACCGTATTGTGTGTTTCAGAGTGTGGTGTGTCAGTGTGTGCATTGTGTTGTACCGTATTGTGTGTTTCAGAGTGTGCTGTGTCAGTGTGTGCATTGTGTTGTACCGTATTGTGTGTTTCAGAGTGTGCTGTGCAGTGCATTGTGTTGTACCGTATTGTGTGTTTCAGAGTGTGGTGTGTCAGTGTGTGCATTGTGTTGTACTGTATTGTGTGTTTCAGAGTGTGGTGTGTCAGTGTGTGCATTGTGTTGTACCGTATTGTGTGTTTCAGAGTGTGGTGTGTGTGAGTGCATTGTGTTGTACCGTATTGTGTGTTTCAGAGTGTGGTGTGTCAGTGTGTGCATTGTGTTGTACCGTATTGTGTGTTTCAGAGTGTGGTGTGTCAGTGTGTGCATTGTGTTGTACCGTATTGTGTGTTTCAGAGTGTGGTGTGTCAGTGTGTGCATTGTGTTGTACTGTATTGATTGTGTGTTTCAGAGTGTGGTGTGTCAGTGTGTGCATTGTGTTGTACTGTATTGTGTGTTTCAGAGTGTGGTGTGTCAGTGTGTGCATTGTGTTGTACCGTATTGTGTGTTTCAGAGTGTGGTGTGTCAGTGTGTGCATTGTGTTGTACCGTATTGTGTGTTTCAGAGTGTGCTGTGTCAGTGTGTGCATTGTGTTGTACCGTATTGTGTGTTTCAGAGTGTGCTGTGTCAGTGTGTGCATTGTGTTGTACCGTATTGTGTGTTTCAGAGTGTGGTGTGTCAGTGTGTGCATTGTGTTGTACCGTATTGTGTGTTTCAGTGTGTGGTGTGTCAGTGTGTGCATTGTGTTGTACCGTATTGTGTGTTTCAGAGTGTGGTGTGTCAGCGTGTGCATTGTGTGTACCGTATTGTGTGTTTCAGAGTGTGGTGTGTCAGCGTGTGCATTGTGTTGTACCGTATTGTGTGTTTCAGAGTGTGGTGTGTCAGTGTGTGCATTGTGTTGTACCGTATTGTGTGTTTCAGAATGTGGTGTGTCAGTGTGTGCATTGTGTTGTACCGTATTGTGTGTTTCAGAGTGTGGTGTGTCAGCGTGTGCATTGTGTTGTACCGTATTGTGTGTTTCAGAGTGTGGTGTGTCAGTGTGTGCATATCACTGCTACAAGACCTGTGTGAATTATGGAACCCCCTGCCGGCAGCCACACACATCTTTGTCCCTGTCCTACACATGCTGTCGCTGCTGCCTGTCTCGCTCTTCCCACAGGGGGTACAGGTATGTCAGGTTTTGTTGTTGTTGTTGTTGCTGATGTTTGGTTGGTGGGTTGGTTGGTTGGCTGGCTGTTTGGCTAGTGTTTGATTGATTAGTGGGTTGGTTAGTTGGTCAGTGTTTTTTTTTTTCTTCCCGGCATCAATCAGGCCTGAGATATACAGACACCTGTGGAGTTGGTCAGGAAGTTTTAACTCAATCGCTTCGTGCCGGAAGAAAATCTCCGTCACTTCTGTTTACTGCTTGGATATGCGACGTCGATTTATCGACGGCGGACATTCGTTTTGTTTTTTTACGTCAGAAGCGTCAGTTATAGGGAAAAATCACTGGGAACTGAAACTAGGGTATGTTTACAGCAGTTATTTACCTTAGACCGTTTGTGGCAATGTAAAACAAAGACAACAGTAGCCTTTTTTCAGCGCTACCCGTGACATGCGAATTTCGCAAATGGCGTCAAGGAAAGCAAGTCGAACCTCACAATTCTGTAAATATTTTGTGCTCTGGAGCAACTGTACGCAAAAAGTGACAACTACCAGTAATCTTGTGATTTTAAACATCCATGGCATGGAAATTATGTTCTGGACTTCATCTAAAACTGTTTCACAGTGTGTGTTCATATCCATCAAAAAAAAAAAAAATTACCCCCCTTTGGATACCTATTTGGATACCTCATCATTTACAAGTACACGGAATACCATAAATAAAGTAAGATTATTTGTAAAGATCTAACCCTGGTCTTTCTGTATCACTTTACTTTGTTTGTCTACTTTATTTGGTGGTTTTTCTATATTTTTTAAAATGTGCTAAAAATCCTCCGAATTGGGGGGGCAGAATAACCCTGAAGACTGCGACTCGATTGAGTTAACAACATCATCAGTGACGTGTCGGTAAAGTGGACGAGACTTGACCATGTGGTTTCTGTCTTCCCAACCAGCTGATAACGCGCTGAACTCTGAGGAGATGCTGGCCAGGACCCAAAAAATCCGACCGTAGTTGTTTGGACTGTTGGGAGTTCGAACCCACAGTCTTTTAGTCAGCGGTGCTGTACGCTAACCGCTTAGACCGTAAAATCCAGACTTTAAGCCGCAACCTTTTCCCCTCTATGTTTGACCTCTGTGGCTTAGGCTACGATTGCGGCTTGTTTGTGGATTTTCCCGATTCTATGTTTAGCAGCATTCTCAAGTCTTTGTTGCAGCATTTTCCAGTCTATATTTAGCTCCACTTTAGCTCTCCAAACTGGCTTTGACTGTTCATGAATTCTTTTTGAATGAGTTCACCGTAAAAATGTTAACTGTTCATGTTTGTTTGGGGTTTTTTTTCTAAATTTGCATGCACAGCAACTTTCAGTTCCGCACTGTTTTTACCCACACTTTTCTACATCATTTTTTGTGTAATGTCTGCAGCTTATAAACTGCGGTTTGTATGTGAATGAATTTCTGATATTTTGAAAATTTAGGCGATGTGGCTGATATACCGATCCACTCAATAAATGAATATTATGGTACTTTTTTTTTGTGTTTTTTTTTTTTTTTGGGGGGGGGGTGTTGTCTATAAAGCACAGTGAGCATGCTTTGACATGGACTGTTAGCACAGAACAGGTGGAATTATTTTGATTACTTTTGAAAATTTACCTCAGATAGTACTGTGTGGACTACCGGCAAATCAACATTGTTACCTTCTTTCAAAGGTGCCAGTGTGTACATTTGTGTGTAGGATAGGGTTCCATTCTGATTTGCATGGTACGTAGGTCTTGATTTTTGCACAAAGTGGTTGACGTAAAGAATCAGTAAAACACCCAGCATGCACAGAGAGAGAGACCTGGAACAGGAAAACGCTGTATAACTTAAGGATAATAGCAATAATACTGGTTTTACATGAATAAATTACAAGTATTATTATATAGTATTATTCCCCAAGCTCATTTTGAAGCCACCAAAGATACAGACTGTACAACAACATAGTGCAGTGTGGTCAGCTCACCTAACAGATACAGACTGTACAACAACATAGTGCAGTGTGGTCAGCTCATCTAACAGATAGACTGTACAACAACATAGTGCAGTGTGGTCAGCTCACCTAACAGATACAGACTGTACAACAACATAGTGCAGTGTGGTCAGCTCACCTAACAGATACAGACTGTACAACAACATAGTGCAGTATGGTCAGCTCATCTAACAGATAGACTGTACAACAACATAGTGCAGTGTGGTCAGCTCACCTAACAGACACAGACTGTACAACATAGTGCAGTGTGGTCAGCTCACCTAACAGATACCGACTGTACAACAACATAGTGCAATGTGGTCAGCTCACCTAACAGATACAGACTGTACAACAACATAGTGCAGTATGGTCAGCTCACCTAACAGATACAGACTGTACAACAACATAGTGCAATGTGGTCAGCTCACCTAACAGATACAAACTGTACAACAACATAGTGCAGTGTGGTCAGCTCACCTAACAGATACAGACTGTACAACAACATAGTGCAGTGTGGTCAGCTCACCTAACAGATACAGACTGTACAACAACATAGTGCAGTATGGTCAGCTCACCTAACAGATACAGACTGTACAACAACATAGTGCAGTGTGGTCAGCTCACCTAACAGATACAGACTGTACAACAACATAGTGCAGTGTGGTCAGCTCACCTAACAGATACAGACTGTACAACAACATAGTGCAGTATGGTCAGCTCACCTAACAGATACCGACTGTACAACAACATAGTGCAGTGTGGTCAGCTCACCTAACAGATACAGACTGTACAACAACATAGTGCAGTGTGGTCAGCTGACCTAACAGATACAGACTGTACAACAACATAGTGCAGTGTGGTCAGCTGACCTAACAGATACAGACTGTACAACAACATAGTGCAGTATGGTCAGCTCACCTAACAGATACAGACTGTACAACAACATAGTGCAGTGTGGTCAGCTCACCTAACAGATACAGACTGTACAACAACATAGTGCAGTGTGGTCAGCTCACCTAACAGATACAGACTGTACAACAACATAGTGCAGTGTGGTCAGCTCACCTAACAGATACAGACTGTACAACAACATAGTGCAGTGTGGTCAGCTCACCTAACAGATACAGACTGTACAACAACATAGTGCAATGTGGTCAGCTCACCTAACAGATACAGACTGTACAACAACATAGTGCAGTGTGGTCAGCTCACCTAACAGATAGACTGTACAACAACATAGTGCAGTGTGGTCAGCTCACCTAACAGATACAGACTGTACAACAACATAGTGCAATGTGGTCAGCTGACCTAACAGATACAGACTGTACAACAACATAGTGCAGTGTGGTCAGCTCACCTAACAGATACAGACTGTACAACAACATAGTGCAGTGTGGTCAGCTCACCTAACAGATACAGACTGTACAACAACATAGTGCAATGTGGTCAGCTCACCTAACAGATACAGACTGTACAACAACATAGTGCAGTGTGGTCAGCTCACCTAACAGATAGACTGTACAACAACATAGTGCAGTGTGGTCAGCTCACCTAACAGATACAGACTGTACAACAACATAGTGCAATGTGGTCAGCTGACCTAACAGATACAGACTGTACAACAACATAGTGCAGTGTGGTCAGCTCACCTAACAGATACAGACTGTACAACAACATAGTGCAGTGTGGTCAGCTCACCTAACAGATACAGACTGTACAACAACATAGTGCAGTGTGGTCAGCTCACCTAACAGATAGACTGTACAACAACATAGTGCAGTGTGGTCAGCTCACCTAACAGATACAGACTGTACAACAACATAGTGCAGTGTGGTCAGCTCACCTAACAGATACAGACTGTACAACAACATAGTGCAATGTGGTCAGCTCACCTAACAGATACAGACTGTACAACAACATAGTGCAGTGTGGTCAGCTCACCTAACAGATACAGACTGTACAACAACATAGTGCAGTGTGGTCAGCTCACCTAACAGATACAGACTGTACAACAACATAGTGCAGTGTGGTCAGCTCACCTAACAGATACAGACTGTACAACAACATAGTGCAGTGTGGTCAGCTCACCTAACAGCTTGAGTTCTCCATGATACACTAAAAAGTCTGATTATGTGTAATGTGCTGTGAGTCCACATGTGTTTGTAGAATAGTGCTGTACATGAACAATCTTTAATAAAAAAAAATTTAAAAAAGGATAATGTATTTAAAATGTGCAAACACCATCTTGAAAAATTGAAAATGAAACATTAGTGAGATAAATTCTTATTGAGTCATTGATGTTTGGGTGTGTGTGTGTGTGTGTGTGTGTGTGTGTGTGTGTGTGTGTGTGTGTGTGTGTGACCACAGGACTGCATCAATCGACTGAAGCACAGCCTGCAGAAAGATGCTGGCCGCCCGTTGGACAGTCTGACCACACAGAAAGAAAAACCACAAGCACTCAAACAGATTGAACCCAGGGTAGAGGAAGTGTAAGTACTGGTAGTAGTACCCTGTGTGTGCTTTGTTTGCTTTGTTCACTTCTTTGTCTGATTTGGGATGATGGGGTTTGCTGCTGGAAATTCTTTGTTGTTTTTAAAATTGAAGTTGGAAGTGGTTGCTGAAACTGGTCCTTGTAATTACTGACTTTGAAACAAGATAGTGCAGTGTGACTGTGTCGTCTGTCAGCTGGAATCAATGGAAGACATATGAAATGCACCAGCTGTGCAACACCAACACCAACACAACCCAAATGACAACAATATTGCATGGAAAAAGTTGTGGCCAAAAGAAATCCGGACAGACCACCCACCTCCTGTATGGACAACATCACCAACATCAGTGGTGTGAAGGTCTACAACATCACCAACATCAGTGGTGTGAAGGTCTATGAAGTAGCACAGAGAATCAAGACCAGAGTATATGGAGGAGAGTTGTTGTGACGTCGATGCGATGGCACGCACCATGGAACTTGATGATGTTGATGGATGACAGATGAGTGGAGTGTGGTCATCTTGCCTAGACAACTTGAGTTTTCACATGCTCCACTAAAAGTCCTGGTTATGTGTATTGCGTAGTAATTCCAAATAAGTTTGTAGAATAGAATAGGGCCTAACAAAATAATGATGGTTTGTGTGAGGCATAGTAACTCCAGATAAATATGTAGAATATCGCTTTACGAAATGATAATGGTTTGTGTTTCATGCATAATAAGTCCAGCTGAATATGGAAAATAGGGCTTTACCAGATGATGATGGTGTGTTTAATACATATAAAGTCCAAATGAATGTTGTGTTTAATACATATAAAGTCCAAATGAATGTTGTGTTTAATACATATAAAGTCCAAATGAATGTTGTGTTTAATACATATTAAAGTCCAAATGAATGTTGTGTTTAATACATATAAAGTCCAAATGAATGTTGTGTTTAATACATATAAAGTCCAAATGAATGTTGTGTTTAATACATATAAAGTCCAAATGAATGGTGTTATGTGATTTTTAATACATATAAGTCCAAATGAATGTTGTGTTTAATACATATTAAGTCCAAATGAATGTGTGTTTAATACATATTAAGTCCAAATGAATGTTGTGTTTAATACATATTAAGTCCAAATGAATGTTGGTGTGTTTAATACTATTAAGTCCAATGAATGAGAATATTACAAATATGTTGTTTTGTGAATTACATACAGTCCAATGAATTTGAGAAATATGACTTTACAAATGATGTTGTTTGTGTGTGTAATACCGACCAAGTCCTGATTGCAATGTGTATAGAATAGTCCTTTGCATTTGTATAGAAAGTTGTTTGTATTGTGTAATACCGACAAGTCCTGTTTGTCATTGTGTAATACGACCAAGTCCTGTTTGTCATTGTGTAATACGACCAAGTCCTGTTTGTCATTGTGTAATACCGACCAAGTCCTGTTTGTCATTGTGTAATACCGACCAAGTCCTGTTTGTCATTGTGTAATACGACCAAGTCCTGTTTGTCATTGTGTAATACTGACCAAGTCCTGTTTGTCATTGTGTAATACGACCAAGTCCTGTTTGTCATTGTGTAATACGACCAAGTCCTGTTTGTCATTGTGTAATACTGACCAAGTCCTGTTTGTCATTGTGTAATACGACCAAGTCCTGTTTGTCATTGTGTAATACTGACCAAGTCCTGTTTGTCATTGTGTAATACTGACCAAGTCCTGTTTGTCATTGTGTAATATCGACCAAGTCCTGTTTGTATTGTGTAATACTGACCAAGTCCTGTTTGTCATTGTGTAATACTGACCAAGTCCTGTTTGTATTGTGTAATACTGACCAAGTCCTGTTTGTGATTGTGTAATACTGACCAAGTCCTGTTTGTATTGTGTAATACTGACCAAGTCCTGTTTGTGATTGTGTAATACTGACCAAGTCCTGTTTGTCATTGTGTAATACTGACCAAGTCCTGTTTGTGATTGTGTAATACTGACCAAGTCCTGTTTGTCATTGTGTAATACTGACCAAGTCCTGTTTGTCATTGTGTAATACTGACCAAGTCCTGTTTGTGATTGTGTAATACTGACCAAGTCCTGTTTGTCATTGTGTAATACTGACCAAGTCCTGTTTGTGATTGTGTAATACGACCAAGTCCTGTTTGTGATTGTGTAATACTGACCAAGTCCTGTTTGTCATTGTGTAATACTGACCAAGTCCTGTTTGTCATTGTGTAATACTGACCAAGTCCTGTTTGTGATTGTGTAATACGACCAAGTCCTGTTTGTGATTGTGTAATACGACCAAGTCCTGTTTGTCATTGTGTAATACTGACCAAGTCCTGTTTGTCATTGTGTAATACCGACCAAGTCCTGTTTGTCATTGTGTAATACTGACCAAGTCCTGTTTGTGATTGTGTAATACCGACCAAGTCCTGTTTGTCATTGTGTAATACTGACCAAGTCCTGTTTGTCATTGTGTAATATCGACCAAGTCCTGTTTGTCATTGTGTAATACGACCAAGTCCTGTTTGTCATTGTGTAATATGACCAAGTCCTGTTTGTCATTGTGTAATACTGACCAAGTCCTGTTTGTCATTGTGTAATACTGACCAAGTCCTGTTTGTCATTGTGTAATATCGACCAAGTCCTGTTTGTCATTGTGTAATACTGACCAAGTCCTGTTTGTGATTGTGTAATGCTGACCAAGTCCTGTTTGTCATTGTGTAATAC
Organism: Monoplex corrugatus; assembly: GCA_030674185.1. Classification (NCBI taxonomy): domain Eukaryota; kingdom Metazoa; phylum Mollusca; class Gastropoda; order Littorinimorpha; family Ranellidae; genus Monoplex; species Monoplex corrugatus. The sequence goes on from JAPXFY010000017.1 coordinate 80,398,118, forward strand.
TGACCAAGTCCTGTTTGTCATTGTGTAATGCTGACCAAGTCCTGTTTGTCATTGTGTAATACTGACCAAGTCCTGTTTGTCATTGTGTAATACTGACCAAGTCCTGTTTGTCATTGTGTAATATCGACCAAGTCCTGTTTGTCATTGTGTAATACTGACCAAGTCCTGTTTGTGATTGTGTAATACGACCAAGTCCTGTTTGTGATTGTGTAATACCGACCAAGTCCTGTTTGTCATTGTGTAATACCGACCAAGTCCTGTTTGTCATTGTGTAATGCCGACCAAGTCCTGTTTGTCATTGTGTAATGCTGACCAAGTCCAGTTTGTGATTGTGTAATACCGACCAAGTCCAGTTTGTGATTGTGTAATACTGACCAAGTCCTGTTTGTCATTGTGTAATACTGACCAAGTCCTGTTTGTCATTGTGTAATACCGACCAAGTCCTGTTTGTCATTGTGTAATACTGACCAAGTCCTGCTTGTCATTGTGTAATACTGACCAAGTCCTGTTTGTGATTGTGTAATACCGACCAAGTCCTGTTTGTCATTGTGTAATACCGACCAAGTCCTGTTTGTGATTGTGTAATACTGACCAAGTCCTGTTTGTCATTGTGTAATACGACCAAGTCCTGTTTGTGATTGTGTAATACCGACCAAGTCCTGTTTGTGATTGTGTAATGCTGACCAAGTCCTGTTTGTGATTGTGTAATACGACCAAGTCCTGTTTGTCATTGTGTAATACCGACCAAGTCCTGTTTGTCATTGTGTAATACCGACCAAGTCCTGTTTGTGATTGTGTAATACCGACCAAGTCCTGTTTGTCATTGTGTAATACCGACCAAGTCCTGTTTGTCATTGTGTAATACTGACCAAGTCCTGTTTGTCATTGTGTAATGCTGACCAAGTCCTGTTTGTCATTGTGTAATACTGACCAAGTCCTGTTTGTCATTGTGTAATGACTGACCAAGTCCTGTTTGTCATTGTGTAATACCGACCAAGTCCTGTTTGTCATTGTGTAATACCGACCAAGTCCTGTTTGTGATTGTGTAATACCGACCAAGTCCTGTTTGTGATTGTGTAATGCTGACCAAGTCATGTTTGTCATTGTGTAATATCGACCAAGTCCTGTTTGTCATTGTGTAATACGACCAAGTCCTGTTTGTGATTGTGTAATACCGACCAAGTCCTGTTTTGTGATTGTGTGTAATACGACCAAGTCCTGTTTGTGATTGTGTAATACTGACCAAGTCCTGTTTGTGATTGTGTAATGCTGACCAAGTCCTGTTTGTCATTGTGTAATACCGACCAAGTCCTGTTTGTCATTGTGTAATACCGACCAAGTCCTGTTTGTGATTGTGTAATACTGACCAAGTCCTGTTTGTGTTGTGTTAATACTGACCAAGTCCTGTTTGTCATTGTGTAATGCTGACCAAGTCCTGTTTGTCATTGTGTAATACTGACCAAGTCCTGTTTGTCATTGTGTAATACCGACCAAGTCCTGTTTGTCATTGTGTAATACCGACCAAGTCCTGTTTGTCATTGTGTAATACCGACCAAGTCCTGTTTGTCATTGTGTAATACTGACCAAGTCCTGTTTGTCATTGTGTAATACTGACCAAGTCCTGTTTGTCATTGTGTAATGCTGACCAAGTCCTGTTTGTCATTGTGTAATACTGACCAAGTCCTGTTTGTCATTGTGTAATGCTGACCAAGTCCTGTTTGTCATTGTGTAATACCGACCAAGTCCTGTTTGTCATTGTGTAATACCGACCAAGTCCTGTTTGTCATTGTGTAATACCGACCAAGTCCTGTTTGTCATTGTGTAATACTGACCAAGTCCTGTTTGTAATTGTGTAATGCTGACCAAGTCCTGTTTGTCATTGTGTAATACTGACCAA
>JAPXFY010000017.1:80405014-80417514 GCA_030674185.1 Monoplex corrugatus
AATATTGGGTGTGAGTGTGAAGTATTGGGTGTGAAGTATTGGGTGGGAGTGTGAAATATTGGGTGTGAGTGTGAAATATTGGGTGTGAGTGTGAAATATTGGGGGTGAGTGTGAAATATTGGGGGTGAAATATTGGGTGTGGGTGTGAAATATTGGAGGGGTGTGTGTGTGTGAAATATTGGGTGTGAAATATTGGGTGTGCGTGTGAAATATTGGGTGTGAGTGTGAAATATTGGGTGTGAGTGAAATATTGGGTGTGAGTGAAATATTGGGTGTGAAATATTGGGTATGAGTGTGAAATTTTGGGTGTGAGTGTGAAATATTGGGTGTGAGTGAAATATTGGGTGAGTGTGAAATATTGGTGTGAGTGTGAAATATTGGGTGAGTGTGAAATATTGGGGGTGAGTGTGAAATATTGGGTGTGAAAGATTGGATGTGAGTGTGAAACATTGGGTGTGAGTGTGAAATATTGGAGGTGTGTATGTGTGTGTGTGAAATATTGGGTATGAGTGTGAAAGTTTGGGTGAAATGAGTGTCGGACGGTTTGTGTCCATTGAAAAAGCTGGACCGGTCAGTGTGACCATGGTCACCATGCTTGTCCATACTTGTGTACCTGTACAGAAGTGTCAGCATTCACAGCTGTGTAAATTACCTTGTATTGAAAGCTCTGGACTTCCTTGAGATGAATAAACGTGAACCGTGCAGATGTGTTTTGTTAGCGTCTGTGTGAACAGGGGTTGGGGACTTTGACGTGTGAGTGGGAAATGGTTAATGTCAATCGTTCTTGTGTGGCATCTGTGTGCAGTGTTGATTCTAGGCTGCGGGATTCGCGCGATTTTTTTCTTTTGCCCGCAAAAAATCAAGCCTCGTGCGGGCAGCATCCCGCATTTGTCAAGGAAACCCCGCATGTTTTGCTCGTCAACGTGTACCGTAAGGCCTACACATCTAGCTTTTGGCCGAATCAGCCCCGCAGGCAACACACGCAGGCTAGGCCTAACTGATTCATAGGTCTCACTCCACTCCAAGCACACTGGTTATTTTCAGCAAGTGGTAGGGGCGACTGAGTGCGAAGCTTTACGATTGGTCGCTGTAAACCTATCAGCATTTATTACACAGACCTATCGAACGGAAATGACAGAGCCGCCATTGTCAGAATTTGAGCGCCGAACGTGAAAATGAAGTGAATACTGTTTTTGCCCTGCCGCCGCTGACCCCCAATGGTTTTGTCAGGCCCCCCATTTTTTGACTGGAGCGGGGGGCCTGCCCCCCTTTTTGAAAATCCTAGAATCAACAGTGTGTGTGAATAGGGGTTGGGGACTTTGGCTTGTGAGTGGGAAATGGTTGTTGTCAATGGTTCTTGTGTGGCGTCTGTGTGAACAGGGGTTGGGGACTTTGGCTTGTGAGTGGGAAATGGTTATTGTCTATGGTTCTTGTGTGGCGTCTATGTGAACAGGGGTTGGGGACTTTGGCTTGTGAGTGGGAAATGGTTGTTGTCTATGGTTCTTGTGTGGCGTCTGTGTGAACAGGGGTTGGGGACTTTGGCTTGTGAGTGGGAAATGGTTATTGTCAATGGTTCTTGTGTGGCGTCTGTGTGAACAGGGGTTGGGGACTTTGGCTTGTGAGTGGGAAATGGTTATTGTCAATTGTGAGTGGGAAATGGTTATTGTCAATTGTGAGTGGGAAATGGTTATTGTCAATGGTTCTTGTGTGGCGCGCTACTCTCCAAACTCACATGGACTCATCACGCGTTACACATGACCAGACTGTCTAGGGGAACATGGAGAGGTCAAGCTGTTAGACAGGCTGAGTGTGTTATTGCACAGTCTTCATCATTAACCATTTGACTCTCCCACACCCTATCCATCAGCTGCAAAAACTTAACCCTTTCACTCCCTCGTCCTGTCCATCAGCATCCTGCAGGAAACTGGTGCATACGGTGAGGGAATGAAAGGGTCAATTTTTTTACTTTGCTTTCATGGTTGACAATGCGGGATGCTGGTGGACAGGGTTAGGGAGTCAAAGGGTTAACTCAAACTGTCAGACAAACTGACCCCTTTCCATTGAGTTATTGCACTGTCTGTAACAAACTATTCGACAAATTGACACTATTCCATTGAGTTATTGCACAGTCTGTAACTCAAACTGTCAGACAAACTGACCCTATTCCACTGAGTTATTGCACAGTCTGTAACTCAAACTGTCAGACAAACTGACCCTATTCTACTGAGTTATTGCACAGTCTGTAACTCAAACTGTCAGACAAACTGACCCTATTCTACTGAGTTATTGCACAGTCTGTAACTCAAACTGTCAGACAAACTGACCCTATTCTACTGAGTTATTGCACAGTCTGTAACTCAAACTGTCAGACAAACTGACCCTATTCCACTGAGTTATTGCACAGTCTGTAACTCAAACTGTCAGACAAATTGACCCTATTCCACTGAGTTATTGCACAGTCTGTAAACTGTCAGACAAACTGACCCTATTCCACTGAGTTATTGCACAATGTCTAAACTGTCAGACAAACTGACCCCATTCCATTGAGTTATTGCACTGTCTGTAAACTGTCAGACAAACTGACCCTATTCCACTGAGTTATTGCACAGTCTGTAAACTGTCAGACAAACTGACCCCTTTCCACTGAGTTATTGCACAGTCTGTAAACTGTCAGACAAACTGACCCCTTTCCACTGAGTTATTGCACTGTCTGTAAACTGTCAGACAAACTGACCCTATTCCACTGAGTTATTGCACAGTCTGTAAACTGTCAGACAAACTGACCCTATTCCACTGAGTTATTGCACAGTGTGTAACTCAAACTGTTAGACAAACTGACCCCTTTCCACTGAGTTATTGCACAGTCTCTAACTCAAACTGTCAGACAAACTGACCCCTTTCCACTGAGTTATTGCACAGTCTCTAACTCAAACTGTCAGACAAACTGACCCCTTTCCACTGAGTTATTGCACAGTCTGTAAACTGTCAGACAAGCTGACCCCTTTCCACTGAGTTATTGCATAGTCTAACTCAAACTGTCAGACAAGCTGACCCCATTCAACTGAGTTATTGCACAGTGTGTAACTCAAACTGTCAGACAAACTGACCCCATTCAACTGAGTTATTGCACAGTGTGTAACTCAAACTGTCAGACAAACTGACCCCTTTCCACTGAGTTATTGCACAGTGTGTAACTCAAACTGTCAGACAAACTGACCCTATTCCACTGAGTTATTGCACAGTGTGTAACTCAAACTGTCAGACAAACTGACCCCTTTCCACTGAGTTATTGCACAGTGTGTAACTCAAACTGTCAGACAAACTGACCCCTTTCCACTGAGTTATTGCACAGTGTGTAACTCAAACTGTCAGACAAACTGACCCCTTTCCACTGAGTTATTGCACAGTCTGTAACTCAAACTGTCAGACAAACTGACCCCTTTCCACTGAGTTATTGCACAATGTGTAACTCAAACTGTCAGACAAACTGACCCCATTCCACTGAGTTATTGCACAGTGTGTAACTCAAACTGTCAGACAAACTGACCCCATTCCACTGAGTTATTGCACAGTCTGTAACTCAAACTGTCAGACAAACTGACCCCATTCCACTGAGTTATTGCACAGTGTGTAACTCAAACTGTCAGACAAACTGACCCCATTCCACTGAGTTATTGCACAGTGTGTAACTCGAACTGTCAGACAAACTGACCCCATTCCACTGAGTTATTGCACAGTCTGTGAACTGTCAGACAAACTGACCCCTTTCCATTGAGTTATTGCACAGTCTGTGAACTGTCAGACAAACTGACCCCTTTCCATTGAGTTATTGCACAGTCTGTGAACTGTCAGACAAACTGACCCCTTTCCACTGAGTTATTGCACAGTCTGTAAACTGTCAGACAAACTGACCCTATTCCATTGAGTTATTGCACAGTCTGTAACTCAAACTGTCAGACAAACTGACCCCTTTCCACTGAGTTATTGCACAGTCTGTAACTCAAACTGTCAGACAAACTGACCCTATTCCATTGAGTTATTGCACAGTCTGTAACTCAAACTGTCAGACAAACTGACCTTATTCCACTGAGTTATTGCACAGTCTGTAACTCAAACTGTCAGACAAACTGACCTTATTCCACTGAGTTATTGCACAGTCTGTAACTCAAACTGTCAGACAAACTGACCTTATTCCACTGAGTTATTGCACAGTCTGTAACTCAAACTGTCAGACAAACTGACCCCTTTCCACTGAGTTATTGCACAGTGTGTAACTCAAACTGTCAGACAAACTGACCCCTTTCCACTGAGTTATTGCACAGTGTGTAACTCAAACTGTCAGACAAACTGACCCCTTTCCACTGAGTTATTGCACAGTGTGTAAACTGTCAGACAAACTGACCCCTTTCCACTGAGTTATTGCACAGTCTGTAAACTGTCAGACAAACTGACCCCTTTCCACTGAGTTATTGCACAGTCTGTAAACTGTCAGACAAACTGACCCCTTTCCACTGAGTTATTGCACAGTGTGTAAACTGTCAGACAAACTGACCCCTTTCCACTGAGTTATTGCACAGTCTGTAAACTGTCAGACAAACTGACCCCTTTCCACTGAGTTATTGCACAGTCTGTAAACTGTCAGACAAACTGACCCCTTTCCACTGAGTTATTGCACAGTGTGTAAACTGTCAGACAAACTGACCCCTTTCCACTGAGTTATTGCACAGTCTGTAAACTGTCAGACAAACTGACCCCTTTCCACTGAGTTATTGCACAGTGTGTAAACTGTCAGACAAACTGACCCCTTTCCACTGAGTTATTGCACAGTCTGTATCTTTGTATTCAGTTATGGTTTTTTTTTAATCCGCTGATGATAAATTGGACAGAGTGGTCAACACCAGGGGTCTATCCTTAGATTATGTGCACGAATGCATTGATATGTGTCCATGATTTACTTTTCCCTGTTTTTTTTTCTTTGTCCAAGTGTTGTGTATGTTTTGAAATGGTTATAGCCCCGATACGCAGTCGGCTGGATCTTTGGACAAAAATAACAAATAAGAAGGATTCTATGGGGAGGATTGGATGTTTTAAAAGTGTGTGTGTGTGTGTGTGTGTGTGTGTATGTGTGTGTGTGTGTGTGTGTGTGTGTGTGTGTGTGTGTGTGTGTGTGTGTGTGTGTGTCAGAAATAGCCAGCAGAATCGGCCAAGCCAAAACAACATTCAAGAAGATGAAAAGCATTCTTACCAACAAATGCCTATCGATTAACATCAGGAAGAGAGTTCTTGAATATTATATAGAACCAATACTGTTGTACGGTTGCGAGGCGTGGACAGTCAACAAGCAAAGCTAGAACAAGATTGAGGCAGCCGAGATGTGGTTTCTAAGAAGGATGTTGAGAGTTTCATGAACAGCAAAGAAAACAAACGAGACAGTCTTGATGGAGGCAGACACGAGTAGATCATTCATAAGGAAGATTAGGAAAAGACAGGCAACATTTATAGGCCATTTTATGAGGAAAGGGGAATTGGAACACCTGGTCACAACGGGAGAGCTGGAGGGAAAGAGAGCACTAGGTAGACCCAGGGAGAAGATGCTAGACGGACTTGCAGAGTGGCTGGGGACGAGGAGGGTGGAGGAGATGCTTGGGGCAACAAGAGATAGAAACAGATGGAAGTCCATAATCGTCAACGTCATGCGGCAAGGCACCTGATGATGATGATGAGGATGTGTGTGTGTGGGGAGGTGGAGTTGGTCATTAACACTATAATAACAGCCTCAGACTGATGCGTTCCCTGGTCATGTCAATATTTTTGTATGCATGCGAAACATGGACCATAACAGCAGACATTGAAAGAAGGATACAGGCAATGGAGATGAGATGCTTCCGCAAACTCCTTGGTATCTCGTACAAAGATCATATAACCAATAAGGAAGTGAAAACCCGAATCGAAAACGCCATCGGGCCGTATGAAGACCTCCTGACCTCAGTGAAAAGACGCAAACTGAGGTGGTACGGGCACGTCACACAATCATCTGGACTGGCCAAGACCGTCTTGCAGGGAACAGTTCAGGGAGGGAGACGAAGAGGCAGACAGAGAAAAAGATGGGAAGACAATATCAGAGAGTGGACTGGCCTTGAATGGAATATCACTCTGCGGAAAGCTGAGGACCGTGAGGAGTGGAGGAAGTTGGTTGCAAAATCTTCAGTGGTGCCCCAACGGTCAACCAGACTACGGGACTGATGATGATGATGAACAGCCTTTGCTTTTTGGATCTTTACGTACATCACAACAAACTGACTTGTTCGCTGCCATCTTGACCTTTGACTCCTACGAACCCTCATTCTGCCCACCAGATTCCTGCAGGAAGACAGAGTGAGGGAGTCAAAGGGTTAAGTTTCTGCTTTGCCAGCATGGTTGACAAAACAGGATACTGGTGGACATGGTGCAGGAGTCAAAGGGTTAATCCTTCAATCATTTTGGTGATGTCAGTGTGTCGGAGCTTCTTCTCCTTACATCCCCTCCCTCCCCATTTCAAGGTCATGCTGGTGCATACGGGGATTTTACGTAGGCTTAAGGAGTCTGTCAATTTATTATTGGCAGATTTTGGAGCAATCTTGTGTGAAACCAACTCCAAACTCTGGCATGAAACCAACTCCAAACTCTGGCATGAAACCAACTCCAAACTCTGGCATGAAACCAACTCCAAACTCTGACATGAAACCAACTCCAAACCTCTGGTGTGAAACCAACTCCAAACCTCTGGTGTGAAACCAACTCCAAACTCTATTGCAAACCAACTCCCAAACTGTAGTGTGAAACCAACTCCCAAACTGTAGTGTGAAACCAACTCCAAACTGTAGTGTGAAACCAACTCCAAACTGTAGTGTGAAACCAACTCCAAACTGTAGTGTGAAACCAACTCCAAACTGTAGTGTGAAACCAACTCCAAACTGTAGTGTGAAACCAACTCCCAAACTGTAGTGTGAAACCAACTCCCAAACTGTAGTGTGAAACCAACTCCCAAACTGTAGTGTGAAACCAACTCCCAAACTGTAGTGTGAAACCAACTCCCAAACTGTAGTGTGAAACCAACTCCAAACTAGTGTGAAACCAACTCCAAACTAGTGTGAAACCAACTCCAAACTAGTGTGAAACCAACTCCAAACTGTAGTGTGAAACCAACTCCAAACTGTAGTATGAAACCAACTCCAAACTAGTGTGAAACCAACTCCCAAACTGTAGTGTGAAACCAACTCCAAACTAGTGTGAAACCAACTCCAAACTAGTGTGAAACCAACTCCAAACTGTAGTGTGAAACCAACTCCAAACTGTAGTGTGAAACCAACTCCAAACTAGTGTGAAACCAACTCCCAAACTGTAGTGTGAAACCAACTCCAAACTAGTGTGAAACCAACTCCAAACTAGTGTGAAACCAACTCCAAACTAGTGTGAAACCAACTCCAAACTGTAGTGTGAAACCAACTCCAAACTAGTGTGAAACCAACTCCAAACTAGTGTGAAACCAACTCCCAAACTGTAGTGTGAAACCAACTCCAAACTAGTGTGAAACCAACTCCAACCTAGTGTGAAACCAACTCCAAACTAGTGTGAAACCAACTCCAAACTAGTGTGAAACCAACTCCAAACTGTAGTGTGAAACCAACTCCAAACTGTAGTGTGAAACCAACTCCAAACTGTAGTGTGAAACCTACTCCAAACTAGTGTGAAACCAACTCCAAACTAGTGTGAAACCAACTCCAAACTGTAGTGTGAAACCAACTCCAAACTAGTGTGAAACCAACTCCAAACTAGTGTGAAACCAACTCCAAACTAGTGTGAAACCAACTCCCAAACTGTAGTGTGAAACCAACTCCCAAGCTGTAGTGTGAAACCAACTCCAAACTGTAGTGTGAAACCAACTCCAAACTAGTGTGAATCCAACTCCAAACTAGTGTGAAACCAACTCCAAACTAGTGTGAAACCAACTCCCAAACTGTAGTGTGAAACCAACTCCCAAACTGTAGTGTGAAACCAACTCCCAAACTGTAGTGTGAAACCAACTCCCAAACTGTAGTGTGAAACCAACTCCAAACTAGTGTGAAACCAACTCCCAAACTGTAGTGTGAAACCAACTCCCAAATTGTAGTGTGAAACCAACTCCCAAACTGTAGTGTGAAACCAACTCCCAAACTGTAGTGTGAAACCAACTCCAAACTAGTGTGAAACCAACTCCAAACTAGTGTGAAACCAACTTCCAAACTGTAGTGTGAAACCAACTCCCAAACTGTAGTGTGAAACCAACTCCCAAACTGTAGTGTGAAACCAACTCCCAAACTGTAGTGTGAAACCAACTCCCAAACTGTAGTGTGAAACCAACTCCAAACTAGTGTGAAACCAACTCCAAACTAGTGTGAAACCAACTCCCAAACTGTAGTGTGAAACCAACTCCCAAACTGTAGTGTGAAACCAACTCCCAAACTGTAGTGTGAAACCAACTCCCAAACTGTAGTGTGAAACCAACTCCAAACTAGTGTGAAACCAACTCCAAACTAGTGTGAAACCAACTCCCAAACTGTAGTGTGAAACCAACTCCCAAACTGTAGTGTGAAACCAACTCCCAAACTGTAGTGTGAAACCAACTCCCAAACTGTATTGTGAAACCAACTCCCAAACTGTAGTGTGAAACCAACTCCCAAACTGTAGTGTGAAACCAACTCCAAACTGTAGTGTGAAACCAACTCCAAACTGTAGTGTGAAACCAACTCCCAAACTGTAGCGTGAAACCAACTCCAAACTTAGTGTGAAACCAACTCCCAAACTGTAGTGTGAAACCAACTCCAAACTAGTGTGAAACCAACTCCCAAACTGTAGTGTGAAACCAACTCCCAAACTGTAGTGTGAAACCAACTCCCAAACTGTAGTGTGAAACCAACACCAAACTCTAGTGTAAAACCAACTCCAAACTCTGGTGTGAAACCAACTCCAAACTCTGGTGTGAAACCAACTCCAAACTCTGGTGTGAAACCAACTCCAAACTCTGGTGTGAAACCAACTCCAAACTCTGGTGTGAAACCAACACCCAAACTCTAGTGTGAAACCAACTCCAAACTCTGGTGTGAAACCAACTCCAAACTCTGGTGTGAAACCAACACCCAAACTCTGGTGTGAAACCAACTACAAACTCTGGTGTGAAACCAACACCCAAACTCTAGTGTGAAACCAACTCCAAACTCTGGTGTGAAACCAACTCCAAACTCTGGTGTGAAACCAACTCCAAACTCTGGTGTGAAACCAACACCCAAACTCTGGTGTGAAACCAACACCCAAACTCTGGTGTGAAACCTACACCCAAACTCTGGTGTGAAACCAACACCCAAACTCTGGTGTGAAACCAACTCCAAACTCTGGTGTGAAACCAACACCCAAACTCTGGTGTGAAACCAACTCCAAAACTTTAGTGTGAAACCAACTCCAAACTCTGGTGTGAAACCAACACCCAAACTCTAGTGTGAAACCAACACCCAAACTCTGGTGTGAAACCAACACCCAAACTCTAGTGTGAAACCAACACCCAAACTGTAGTGTGAAACCAACTCCAAACTCTAGTGTGAAACCAACTCGAAACTCTGGTGTGCAACCAACTCCAAACTCTAGTGTGAAACCAACTCCAAACTCTGGTGTGAAACCAACACCCAAACTCTAGTGTGAAACCAACTCCAAACTCTGGTGTGAAACCAACTCCAAACTCTAGTGTGAAACCAACTCCAAACTCTGGTGTGCAACCAACTCCAAAACTCTGGTGTGAAACCAACACCCAAACTCTGGTGTGAAACCAACTCCAAAACTCTGGTGTGAAACCAACACCCAAACGTTGGTGTGAAACCAACTCCCAAACTCTGGTGTGAAACCAACTCCAAACTCTAAACAAAAACAGCCATCAGGGCGAACTTTTCTTGACCACCTTAGTCACTTGATACTTCACAACTCTGCTTCACTTTTTACGTCGACACCCACCTCAGCTGATATGGCCGACGGGGATAACCATCTTAGGGAAGTGGGGGAAGGGGGGACTTATCTAATCCTTTACTGACACCACCAAAACAACAATGATGTTAAGATGGGACAGTGAGAAGGCCAGTTTTAATGGGGAGACTTATCTAATCCTATACTGACACCACCAGAACAACAATGATGTTAAGATGGGACAGTGAGAAGGTCAGTTTTAATGGGGGACTTACCTAATCCTATACTGACACCACCAGAACAACAATGATGTTAAGATGGGACAGTGAGAAGGCCAGTTTTAATGGGGAGACTTACCTAATCCTATACTGACACCACCAGAACAACAATGATGTTAAGATGGGACAGTGAGAAGGCCAGTTTTAATGGGGAGACTTATCTAATCCTATACTGACACCACCAGAACAACAATGATGTTAAGATGGGACAGTGAGAAGGTCAGTTTTAATGGGGGACTTACCTAATCCTATACTGACACCACCAAAACAACAATGATGTTAAGATGGGACAGTGAGAAGGCCAGTTTTAATGGGGAGACTTATCTAATCCTATACTGACACCACCAGAACAACAATGATGTTAAGATGGGACAGTGAGAAGGCCAGTTTTAATGGGGAGACTTATCTAATCCTATACTGACATCACCAGAACAACAATGATGTTAAGATGGGACAGTGAGAAGGCCAGTTTTGATAGGGGGACTTATCTAATCCTATACTGACACCACCAGAACAACAATGGTGTTAAGATGGGACAGTGAGAAGGCCAGTTTTAATGTAGCGCACCCCGGGATTCGAACCCACAACCATTAGCATGTGAATCCGACGCTCAAACCAACTGAGCTACTGGGACCCGCAAAAAAATATTGCCAACAGCACCCAGTGTTCCCAGGCGATCACACATCCAAGGACTAACCGCGTCCGACATGCTTAATTTAACTTCTGTGATCGGACGAGAACCGGTGTTTTCAAAGTGGTATGACCGTTACAAAGTAACGCGCATACCAACAGTTAAATACTGTCCCTTCCCCCACCCCCCACCCTCACCTACCCCTAAAAATAGACCTGACTGAAATACGCGGTAAGTACTAAAGTTAGAAGCCACAGAGAGAAAAAAAGTACAGATGTGAATAAAAGTTAAAAGAAATAACGAACGAGCACACACACACATACACGCACGCACACGCACACACGCACACACACACATACACAGAGTCGTCCCTATCTTCTGTGTGTGTGTATGTGTGTGTATGTGTGTGTATGTGTGTGTGTGTGTTTGTGTGTGTGTGTGCGTGTGCGTGTGTGTGAAATCAGTAAAACGGATCATCATTAGACTGGTAGTTCTATAAATGATCAACTCTATGTTAACCCTTTGACTCCCGCACCCTATCCACCAACTGCAAAAAAATTAATCCTTTGACACCCTCACCCTATCCACCAGCTTCCTGCAGGAAGCTGGTGGATAAGGTGAGGGAGTCAAAGGTTAAGTTTTTGCTTTGCTGGTATGCTTAACAAAGCAGGATGCTGGTGAACAAGGTGCAGGAGTCAAAGGGTTAAATTAAGCTCCTGTCGGTAGCAGAAATCGCTCAAACCACATTTTTTCTGTATTTTATTCTGAAGCCAAACCGTCATACATCAGTGTCCTTCATATTGAAAAAAACAACATAATTTTATATGATTTTCTGGACTATCAACATTTGTTCTTAATCTTATATAGAGGAGTGTTCTGAGCTTACTGTTTTTGTACTTTGTATCTGCTTCTATGCTAGCTGAATGGGTAGCGCAAACTGTGTTAGATTTGAGAAGTTCTATACAACATGGGAGATAATTCTCAAGAGTTATGTCCTTACATAGAAAGTTAGAAACTCGAGTCCTTGAATTTTTAACAACTTCTCTTGCATACTGTTTAATCTTGAACATACACATGACCTTGAATATTATTCTCTGTGATCTTGAAGAAACTCCAGATATAATTAACCCTTTGACTCCTGCACCCTGTCCACCAGCATCCTCCATTGTCAGCCATGCCAGTAAAGCAAAAACTTAACCCTTTGACTCCCTCACCCTATCCACCAGCATCCTGGTGGATAGGGTGAGGGAGTCAAAGGGTTAAGTTTTTGCAGTTTGTGAATAAGGTGCAGGAGTCAAAGGGTTAAACTTGGCGTGTAGAAGGGACAATACTGTTCGTTACAATGAAATTGAAATGTTATTTGCCAGAGAGGTTTTTTTTTAAAGAATCATCACTCAAGGAGGTTACCTTTGTGCTCACCTTTTTTTTTTTCGTCCCATTTTCTACGCCACCTTGAAGGCCACAGAAGGTGGAACAGTTTTTACAATGCGATAATGATGATGTCGATGAGGATGATAGTCATGATGCTATGGAGTTCCATCTAGGATTGAGACTGCGTGACAGGGCTGTATTCTACGCTTAATATCATAATATATCCCGGTGTCAACCAGGCCCGAGACATACAG
>JAPXFY010000017.1:80425014-80432514 GCA_030674185.1 Monoplex corrugatus
GTCCTCATATACACTGAGAGTGGTAGGACTTAAAAGCTCAACAAAACAGAACAGAACAGGCCTGTGGTCAGATACAAAAAAGAAAGGAGTATTCTTTAGTGACAAACTCACAGGAGTATTCTTTAGTGACAAACTCACAGGAGTATTCTTTAGTGATAAACTCACAGGAGTATTCTTTAGTGACAAACTCACAGGAGTATTTCTTTAGTGACAAACTCACAGGAGTGTTCTTTAGTGACAAACTCACAGGAGTATTTCTTTAGTGACAAACTCACAGGAGTATTCTTTAGTGACAAACTCACAGGAGTATTTCTTTAGTGACAAACTCACAGGAGTATTCTTTAGTGACAAACTCACAGAGTATTCTTTAGTGACAAACTCACAGGAGTATTTCTTTAGTGACAAACTCACAGGAGTATTCTTTAGTGACAAACTCACAGGAGTATTTCTTTAGTGACAAACTCACAGGAGTGTTCTTTAGTGACAAACTCACAGGAGTGTTCTTTAGTGACAAACTCACAGTGAATATCAACAGGTACCTGAGTACAGTTTCCGTTCAGCAGAAACAGCGAAGAAACACATGTATACGTGGCAAAGGTACAGGAGTACCAGCAGACATGTATAGCACAGATATACCATCACAGACAGTGCCTCTGACCCACAATCAACGTGAAGAGTTCCACGAAGCACTCGTTGCCACGGAAAACGAGGACGATGATGACGGACGCCGTATGGAACTGTCGCTCCTGTCGGATGATGAGTCTGCGACTGTCCTGCTGACCATTCCGGAGATTCCGTCAGTGGAATTGGAGAGCGAGGATGTGGATCGGTGACGCCACTGTCGGCGAAGCGGATGGTGACGATCGATGGGGAATATGCTAACGTGTTTCGATCTCCTGGCTTCGCTCAGTCTCTGCAAACACAGGTGACCATCGTCGTTGGCCAGACAGTACCCTCTGAACTGAGTCGATTCCAGAATGTACCTGTCCCCAGGTCTGCGTGTCATGATCCACCTGGACCCAGGACCCGCCCTGTCCCGAAATGTCACCCCAGGGCAGTAAGGGTGAGTGTTACAGTCACGTTCAGCCGACAGGTAATATACTCTGGAACCACACCGTTGAGCAAAGAGCTGAATCACCGCACCGTCGGCCCTTCCATCTGTGCTGTCCTCTATCAGAGTCTTGCTGACGTGGAACCGGTACTCTTCCCCGGGTCGGGCGGTGTGGATGACATCAATCAGGTGATGCCTGCCTTTACATCCCACACGAAGAAAGGCCCCACCCACAAGAATCCTCGCCTCACTCACCTGTGCTCTCTCCATCCTTCCACAAAACCGTTCACTTCTTCACTTCGAGGTAGTTAGTCTGTTCAAATAGTTACTGTTGGTCTGTACAAATACTCACTGTTTGTACAAATAGTTACTGTTAGTCTGTACAAATAGTTGCTGTTAGTTTATAGAAATAGTTACTTCTTGCACGTGTGTAGCCAAGTGTCTATACCCCCATGGTGTGTGTCGTACGCAGGCAGAATGTCAGACATGTACACTACAGAGTCTGCAACTCATGGTCACTGGTTGTGGCTCACGGAACCAAGAAAACAGCCAGCATGCACGCCCACTGGCACCAAAGATACAGACTGCACAATATCACTTGAAGATCCACCTTGGTGGGAAAGTCAGTTGCCAGCTGCGTAGAGACGACAGAGAGGGTCAGCTTGTTGACGATGTGTGCACACACACACACACACACACACACACACACACACACACACACACACACACATCTGTCCGTCTAATATCACTATAGTGAAAAGACTTAAATTAAAGAACGAACGAACACACATCTGTCAACTGAATGAATTGTCACCGGCGGAAGGAAGGAATTGTTCAATTACCGTAACGCTTGTTCACAACTGCGATTTTCGAAAACAACAAACCTTAATTAAAAGTTGTGAAGTTGAAAGTCAAATAAATCCGTTTTAAACAATTCACAGCAAAAATCCGTTAAACAATTTACAGCAAATTCCAATGTCAGTCAGTATCACTGACGGTAAAAAATGAAACTACCTGACCTACACTGTCACGCTGTCTGCAACCAATGACAGTCTAGCTGAGAACGCTGTGGCTTGCCACCACTATATATAGATTTTGTCCTGGGGCTTTCCAAGTGTCTATGTTTATACAGTCCGCCGAGTTATTAACGCTCACAACCTGTGGTGTCGTGTTACGTACCCCCACCTCAAGTGATCTCATCGGCTACAGAATTAGCGGAACGGGACACCCGGATTACCTGTTTTCCTTCCAACCATCCAACAACGAGGTGGCCATGTGGTAAACGTCGTGATTTCCTCTCAGAAGGTTCTCCTTGACACGTCCGTCCACTTGGTGGATGAAGGTGGACAGTTTTTCCCTTCTCCCGGTTCAACACGTGTGTAGACGTGTCTGTGTCTTCACGTTAACCCTTTGACTCCCGCACCCTGTCCATCAGCATCGTTAACCATGCTAGCAAAGCAAAAACTTAACCCTTTGACTCCTGCACCCTGTACATCAGCATTGTCAACCATGCTAGCAAAGCAAAAACTTAACCCTTTGACTCCTGCACCCTGTACATCAGCATTGTTAACCATGCTAGCAAAGCGAAAACTTAACCCTTTGACTCCCGCACCCTGTCCATCAGCATTGTTAACCATGCTAGCAAAGCGAAAACTTAACCCTTTGACTCCCACACCCTGTCCATCAGCATTGTTAACCATGCTAGCAAAGCGAAAGCTTAACCCTTTGATCCCCTCACCCTAACCACAGCTTCCTGTAGGACGCTGATGCATAGGGTGAGGGTGTCAAAGGGTTAAATTTTTTGCAGTTGATGGATAGGGTAGGGGAGTCCAAAGGTTAAACCCAGTCCCGTGTCAGCACAACACTTGTCAGACCTGCCTGAACCTCAACGGTAAACCCCCTTTCGTGTGTGCACAATATTGTAATTATTATTATTATTATTATTATTGCACAATCTGTACATGGAGGATATCAAATTGAGCACGTTAAAGATCCTGCAAGTCACGCCAAATGTCCACTGGCTTATTAAAGGGAACATGAAAACCACCCACGGGGTGAAGACGGAGGAAGCAGCCTGTGCAGCAATATACTCCCTGCGTAACGTGCATATGTTACGCTTAATCTATGAACTTGCTTATTCTCATTTAACCCTTTGACTCTCGCACCCTATCCACCAACTGCAAAAAAATTTACCCTTTGACTCCCGCACCCTATCCGCCAACTGCGAAAAAATTAACCCTTTGACTCCCGCACCCTATCCACCAACTGCAAAAACCTGAACCCTTTGACTCCCGCACCCTATCCACTAACTGCAAAAACCTTAACCCTTTGACTCCCGCACCCTATCCACCAACTGGAAAAAGATTAACACTTTGACTCCCTCACCCTATCCATCAGCTTCAGGGTTAAGTTTTGTTTTGTGTTAGCTGGCATGGTTAGAAGCAATGCAGGAAGCTGGTGGATAAGGTGAAGGAGTCAAAGGGTTAAGTTTTTGCTTTGCTGGCATGGTTAGCAATTGCAGGGTCTGGCTGGGACAGGGGTCAAAGGTTTTAAGCACAGTCGACTCGGCTGATGAGACTGGGGATAGGGTGAGGGAGGTCAAAGGGTTATTTTTTCTTTTGGTGGCATGGTTAGCATGCAGTGGTCTGGCGCGAGTCGATCATGGGGATTTCAGTATTTAGTCTACACCCACCTTAGTGATATGCGACGGGGATTAACATCGGGAAGTGAGGGGTAAGGGGAGACTTATCTAATTCTGTACTGACACCACCAGAACAACAATGATGTTAAGATGGGGCAGTGAGATGGCCAGTTTTAATGTAGCGCACCCCGGGATTCGAACCCACAACCATAAGCATGTGAATCCGACGCTCAAACCAACTGAGCTATTGAGGCCCGCTGCGAGTCGGTCAACTGGCGTGGCGGCTATTTACCTGTCAACTTCGCGCGCTTTTGGGGGTTGGCTGTAGTTATAAATAGTAACTGACGAGTCTCCCGCCTTCTAGTGTTCATGACGTCTCCTGTTTTGAATTTTGTCCCTGTCCAAAGATGTATACTTATATATATCTAATGTCTTTGTCCCTACCCCAGAGTCTCGTCATAGGGGAGTGGGGGGGGGGGGAGGGTGGTGGGCAGATTGTTGAGGTGGTTAGCTGTCACCACCCACCACCCTCCACACCCGTCCTTCCTTCCTCCCACCCCCCCCCCACCCACTCTTGTTTTCCTTATCACAGAAATGGAGCTGGGACGGTTAGACGATAATGTCAGTTTTCTTACTTTTCGCCGACTCGTGCGCGCGCGCACGTGTGTCTGTGTATGTGTATGTGTATGTGAGTATGTTTGTGTGTGTGGTGTTGTGTGTGTGTGTGTGTGTGTGTGTGTGTGTGTGTTAAGTTGTGTGTGTATGTGTGTGTATACGTGTGTGTGTGTGTTTGTCTTTGTGTGTGTGTTTGTGTGTGTGTGTGTGTGTATGTGTGGTTTGTGTGTGTGTGTGTGTTTGTGTGTGTATGTGCGTGTGTGTGTGTGCGTGTGGTATGTATGTGTGTGTGCGCGTGCGTTTGTGTGTGTGTGTGTACGTGTGGGGTGCGTGCGTGCGTGCTTACGTGAAACAGAGAGGACAAACACACACGTACACACACACCACACACAGACACACACACAACTGACACAAACTTAAGCGTTGAGACTTCACCTGGTAAACATACAGTTTTAACTGATACAGGTATTATAGAAACAATACGTGTTATCTCAAGGGTTTACTTAGCTCTTCGTATCAATGTGGGTTGTTGTTGTTGTTGTTGTTGTTTTAACTTATGTTTTATTCGTTTCTAACAAAACACAAATGAAGACATATTGCTGATCATTATTACGATATCATTTTTTTTTAAAAACTGAACAAGATTTATATTCAATGGATTGAGCAAAACTCATATACATACGTCGTATCTACTAGTCTGTTATATGTTTTTTTTAAATGAAACAACGTCATCTAATTTATGCAGTTTCAGATTTTAGTCGTCGATGTTGGTGTTTGGTTGGTTGATTGGTTGGTTGGTTGGTTGGTTGGTTGGTTGGTTCTTTGTTTGTTTCTTTGTTTGTTTGTTTTTGTTTGTTTGTTTGTTTGTTTGTTTGTTTGTTTGTTCGTTCGTTATTTCGTTTGTTTGTTTGTTCGTTTGTTTTTTTGTTTTAAATTTATTTGTATTCGTTTTCAGCAAAGTACAACGATAAACGTATTAGCAAAGCAAGATCATTTGTATCAGACTTAAAATACACACAAAACGTCTACAATTTCAACAAAGGGTCTATGGCATGAATTTACAGTCACTATTAATTACATTTAAGACAAACATTCACATATAAACAGGCAGTTCACATAAAAACCATGCATACGTCTCATAAAGAAGCAAAAAAAATCACATCAAACTTCATCTGAAACCAGGGACATATATGGCAACCAGTTGTCTCTAAAAGCGTGTAAATTCCATTCAGTTTTCCATATAAATTCTTCTATCTGATATTTTTTGGTAAGATATCTCGTAAAAGTATGTTCGTATCAAGTGACCTTCCTTGTTTACAACGCCAGTGTCAGTTTCTTAAGATGACGTGTCCGTGACGGGAATAAAATTCCACAGGCACTGACGTCACAGATACCCTACTAGCTCAACTGGCGATGAATAACGTCAGCGCGTATAGACTTCATTCCGAGCGTGGAGAAGTTATCATGAAAAACTGAAAAAATACTGAAACTAAGACAGCAAGCGACCCTGGTGGGCAGAGCCGGACAGCAGAAGGTCCTCAGAGGAGAAACCCCCGTCAAGCATGAGTTGCGGCCCTTAACTCCTGACATCTAACCCTTTGACTCCCGAACCCTCTCCTCCAACCGCAAAAAATTAACCTTTAAGACTTAACCGCAACCCTTTGACTCCACCTTATCCACCAACGCAAAAAATTAACCCTTTGACTCCGCACCTTATCCACCAACCGCAAAAATTTAACCCTTTGACTCCCGCACCTTATCCACCAACCGCAAAAACTTAACCCTTTGACTCCCCACCTTATCCACCAACCGCAAAAACTTAAACCCTTTGACTCCCTCACCCTATCCACCAGCTTCCTGAGAGAGACAGAGACAGAGAAAGCTAGTGAGAGAGAGCCTGAGAGATAGAGACAGACAGACAGACACAGACAAAGAGACAGACAGAGAGACGGATACAGAGACAGAGAGAGAGAGATACAGAGACAGAGAGAGTGAGATAGAGAGAGACAGCGAAAGCTAGAGAGAGAGAGAAAGAGAGAGAGATACAGAGAGACAGACAGAGACAGACAGAGAGAGACACAGAGAGAGACAGAGAGAGAAAGAGAGAGAGATACAGAGAGACAGACAGAGACAGACAGAGAGAACACAGAGACAGACAGAGAGAGAAAGACAGAGAGAGATAGAGAGAGATATACACAGACGGACAAAGAGAGACACAGAGAGAGACAGAGAGAGAAAGAGAGATACAGAGAGACAGACAGAGAGAGATATACACAGACGGACAAAGAGAGACACACAGAGAGACAGAGACACACGCAGAGACACACAGAGAGCTGAGAGAGATGTGTGAGAGAGACAGACAGACAGACAGCCCTTTCCATGGAGTTTGATCAGACTTTGTTCAAGAAGGAGTCATTACACTCGAACAATTCCATAAGGGCTCCACCCAAATCTGCCAGCAATTGTCTGGCAGACGCAATATGTGGCGGCACTGCAAAACCATATGCGCTGGCAAAGTCCTGAAGAAGACTGGCAGAATGGTTCAGACATTCACCTGCCAGTAACTAACCACGAAGATCCAGGGTTCGTTTCCCGTGGAGGCCTCGACTTTTCTCTTCAGGTTAACGGGAAAATCGAACTGAACGTCTAGTCCTTCGGAAAGGGCTGAAAAACGAGTCGAACCCCTGTACCTTCTGGCCTACACACGTTTAAGATCCCACGGCATTTGAAAATCGCGAAGAGCGGGGCTTTCGCCCGGTTGCCCTGATATAAAACATTGGAGAGATGGGTTGATTTCCCGGGTCCTTGACTTTGAAGGCCAGTTATCCTTCTTGCCTTTCTGATGTCTTGGGAAAATGGGTGGCGCTGCACTGCGGCGACTCGCTCTGAAAGGGTAGAGCAGCCTGAGTTTCACATGGTAAATCCACTGTGAGAAAAGAAATGAATATGAATATGAATATGAATTTGTAATGGGACGCCAGCAGGTGGGAAAACCTAAGAAACATTTAAACTGACACCACCAGAATGATGGAAACGTTAACCCTTTGGCTCCCGCACCCTATCCACCAACTGCAAAAACTTAAACACTTTGATGTCCTCACTCTATCCACCAGCTTCCAGCAGGAAATTGATGGATAGGGTGAGGGAATCACAGGGTTACATCTGTGCTTTAACCAACATGGTTGACAATGAA